>JAYDZE010504664.1:0-15600 GCA_034509125.1 Monilaria moniliformis
CGGTTCCAAACCGTAACCGTGAAGAAGCTTGGCGGTTCGGTTCCGGTTCCTCCTCCTTGGAACCGGAACCGGCGGTTTCGGAACCGTGAACACCCCTATATTAATCCATGTACAAAATCAGTTTAACAATTTAAGAAAATTAGTAAATCCATGTAATTTCTTGTTGAATAATTCATTCAAGCATTTTGTTTTTTCAAATTATGGCCAAAATAGCTCGAGCGATGACATGAGGTCATAATTATGATTTTTAGGGTGATCGTCATTTTTTTTTTTTTTTTTTTTGTGTGGGGGATCGTCATATTCTGTTGCTCTATCTATATTCTACTCATAAATATTAATATATAATGCTATTTACCGTTTACCGTTAATAGTCCATCTAATATGCATGTACATATTCATAAGATATGCTCTAAATATAATCTTTTTTTTAATAAAAAAATGGTATTTCTTTTATCATTAATAACAATAACGATTTGTTTTTATAGTTATCTTCTAATAAATATTACTGCTCCTTCTTCTCTGTCTATTAAGTATGTGCAATATTAAAAATGACAATATTTTAATAATATATAAGATATATATTTTGTTATTGCAGAAAAGAACGAATAGTAAATTAAAGTCCAAGGCCAATAACATACTTTTTGTAAATAATGAACATAGTGAGAATAAATTATAAGTACATGTACGGATTTTTTTTAAAAAAAAGGAAAATGTACGTCCAATTCAATAAATAAAAGAATAAGATAAAAAAATCCACTTCCACCCAATAACCAAACAATGGCGATTCGCATTAAACCCTTGTTTCATTACATCACAAAATCATCAATTTCCTTCACCAATCCTCCATTCCAAAATCGGTTATTCCAATCCATCTCCACAACTTCACCACCCCATCACGAATATCTGAATCCTCTTTGCAATCCCTTCCGGAGGTATGGCTTCCAGCCGCACGAGCTCCCTAATTTCCTAAACAAGAATGAATTCTTACAGAATTCAGGCCCCCGAGAAATAGAATATTATTTCAAGATCTTGCTGTCGTTAAACCCCTCTCGAGAATTTCTTGTTTCGACAGTAACCAGTTGTCCCAGAGTTCTGCAGCTTGCATTCTTGGAAAACTAGAAATTGGGTATTAATCAGTTGGTTATCCACAATAGTTCCTCGATTGCAATCAGTAACATTCTTGAGTTAGCCTCGAAATTTGGGTTAAGCCCAAATGATGTTTCTAGGCGTGTGGGGCGTTTGAAGGGTTTGTGGTTTAGTGAGGCCACTGTCACTAGGGTTTTAGAGAATGTCCCTATGGCGATCATGTCGGTTGAGGATGAACTGCGCGACAAAGTTGAGTTCTTGATGGGAATTGGAATCCGCAGAAGTGAAATTGATAGGGTTATACGTTTATATCCTAGGATTCTTGCATTTGGAGTGGAGAAGCGATTGAAACCATTGCTTGATGAGTTTGTGGATTTGGGATTCAGCTTGAGTGATGTTAGGAGGGAAGTGGTGAGAGAGCCACAAGTTTTTGGTTTGGAAAATGGGGAGCTCTCACATTGTTTGGAGATGCTACGAAGTTTGAAATACCGGTTGGCAATCAAGGAGAATATTTTTGGGCATGAAGAGTTTAGGGCTGGGTACACAGTGAAGCTAAGGGTTGATTGCTTGAGGATGTTAGAGTAGCTGCTTTTGATCAAGTCGATGTATTTCATGCACAACCTTGCATGCCACGGAGACCTCCTCGTATGCCACAAAGGCAAACTCAGTGAGCATAGACCAAGTCAAGACGTGTAAGCCAGCTGTTCATCTTACCCTTGCCAGCACTCAAACTCCTTACTGGAAACAGATACTACTATCCGGATAAAGGAGAAATAGCATTAATTTCGTCCAGCTTTCTGTTTGGATAGTTTTGTTTGTTATTGAATCTTGTTTGATAGCTAACTAGGGTTTTAGCTATAGCTTCTAGGATCTTCTAAGTGTTAGTTTAAATATCGATGGATATCATGTAAAGCCTTTGAGCAATTGCAATTATTCAATAGATATTATCATCTTTTGTTCTTTATCAGAACGCACATGATCCTATGCGTGCCTTCTATCTCTTGATCCTTCTTTTCTTTTAAAATGGCAGAGTCCGCGGATTCAAGCAGAACCGCGCATATTTTCTCTCCCTATCTTCAAAACTCGCATATTTTCTCTCCCTATCTTCAAAACTTTCTTATTCCTATCCTTCCTCAGAACCACCCTATTTCAATTAAGTTGACTGATGGAAATTTCCTCATTCGGAAGCAACAAATCTTTGTTATGGTTCGTGGCTATGGTCTGGAGGGCTACCTCACTGCGGAGCGAGAAATACCTCCCAAAATGGTCTCAGTTGTTATCCACCTGGATTCTTTCGTCTCTTTCCGAAATTATCACGATCTTGGTGGTGGGACACACCACAGCTGAAGAGATTTGGTGAACTCTTGAGACGAATTTTGCTAGCCAATCAAAGGCTAAGATTATGCAGCACAAGTTTCAGCTCCAAACGATGAAGAAAGATAACATGTCTATGAGAGATTATTATAGCAACATAAAAGCTTGCTGTGATTAACTAGGAGCGGCTGGGTATGGAAACTTAAGAAAGATTAGGTTCTCCACATCTTGGGAGGTTTGAGACCCGAGTACAATTAAATCATGGTCACCATTACATCAAACGCTGACTCATGGCCCGTTCAAGATGTAAGCGCGTTGCTTCTTAGCTTCGAATCTCGGCTGGAATCGACCAAGTAGATCTCGGTGAATATGAACGAGTCTCAACCGAGTGCAAACATGGCGTATAGTCAAAGGAAGGACGGAAGCTCCAAGTTTAACAACAAAGGTGGCCAATCTTTCGGTTCAAAAGGAAATGCAGGTCGCAGCAATGGAGGTTTTCGAGGGGGACGAGGAGGCCGAGGGGGAAGATCCTATAGAAACAAGATCGTATGCCAACTTTGTCAAAAAACCGTCCACTCCACTCAGCTGATCGGTGTTGGCACCGATATGAGCAAAGTTTTGCTCCACTACAACCACCACAAAGTCGACCACCATAACAACATCAATCTTTCATATCAACAGCCCTTCGATCCTAATCCTGCTGCGAATGTGGTGCAAGCCCGTTGAAGCAACCCTCCCTCTAATCACTCTCCATCGGGGTATAGCTATGATGCTATGACGACAACCTCATGGTATCCTGATTCCGGAGCTACCAATCACGTTTCCAACGACATGTCCACCTTGAACACTAGCTCGAAATATCATAGAGGTAAACGTCTTGAACTTGAAAATGGACTAGGTGTTACCATAGCGCATATTGGTCAATCTTCCTTTAAATCTTCTCCATACTCTAGATCTAGGACTCTTGTTCTCAAAAATCTCCTGCATGTTCCAGAAATAAGTAAAAACTTGCTAAGTGTATCACAATTTGCTAAGGACAATGATGTTTTCTTTGAGTTCAATCCATCCCTTTGTTTTGTGAAGGATCAAGACACCAAGGCTACCATTCTCAAGCTTATTCTTGACCAAGGGTTGTACCGTTTTCTTCCTTACAAGGTAATTGATGGTTCTCACAAGCCTCTAGCTTCCTTAATTTTGTTCTAAATTCTTTAATGATGGCCGACACTCTCCCACCGTATGCTCGGCTTCTCTGGACAACCTTTCCTCCACTCATTTATCAACTTCTAGTAGTAGTATTGCTAACATAGGTTTATGGCACAAGAGGCTCAGCCATAGTGCATTTGATGTAGTTGAATCCGCCATATGGGGTTGTAATATTCCCTTTAACTCAATGAAAACAAGCTCATTGTGTCACCCTTGTTGCATTGCTAAGTCTCATCAGTTACCCTACTCTCAATCTTACACACAATTCTCCACTCCTCTTCAATTAATACATAGTGATCTTTGGGGGTCTTCCTCCATTGTTTCTAGAAATGGATATAGATATTATGTTTCGTTTGAATATAGCCGTTGCACTTGGTTGTATTTCCTTAAGTTCAAAAGTGATGTGAGCTCGGTTTTTAAACATTTCATAAGTTCTATTGAAAACCTTTTGTCTTGCAAGATAAAGGCGCTACGGTCCAATTGGGGCGGCGAGTTTCAAGGCCTGTCGACCTTTCTTCAAGAGCATGGCATTCACCATCGAGTTTCTCGCCCACATTAGCCCTCAACAAAATGGGCTAGCTGAAAGAAAACATCGACATATTGTTGAAATGGGCTTGGCCTTACTTGCTCAAGCCAATATGCCTTCAAAATTTTGGGACGACGCTTTTGCTACGGCGGTGTACTTGATCAATCAGACCACCTCTAAGGTTGTTCAACTTCGCACGCCTTTTGAGCTTTTATATCAAACCAAGCCAGAATATAGATTCTTACGAGTGTCAGATGCTTATGTTATCCATATTTGCGACCTTACAACAAACACAAGCTGCAATATATATGGGTCAGAGGCTGGAACATTCGTTGACTACAGTCTCATGCATAAAGGATACAAGGTATTGCTTTCTAATGGCAATATAATTATTTCTCATGATGTCCTCTTCGATGAAAACACTTTTTCCCCCTCAAAATACACCTTGCGTTCCATCTCTCTCAGTACCCTATACACCCTCTGCACCTCTTGCATCCATTATAATTGACATTCCTCAACTACTTCGACTCCATCCTCAACTCCCTCTATTCAAGAATCTCATTCAACTCAGACTCCATCCTTAGCTCTGCACACTCTACCGCCTATTGCCTCTCCATCTAAACCTTATTTGTCTTCCTCTACTGACTTCATCAACCCAATCTGTTCCTCATAAAAAAAGGCTACAAATCCTCATCCTATGATCACTCGGGCAAAGACCGGCATATTCAAGCCTAAGCTCTACCTTTCAGCCACTACACATGTACCTCTCACCCCTAAAACCGCCTTAGTTGCGCTCCTCAACCCCGAATGGAAGCAAGCCATGCTAGAGGAGTTCTTAGCACTTCTCCGGAATAACACTTGGAACCTCACCATCTTACCTCCTGGGAAGAATCTGGTTGGGAGCACTTGGGTATTTAAACTCAAAAAAAATGTCGACGGCTTTGTTGCACGCATAAGGCACGACTCGTTGCTCAAAGCTTCTCTCAAATGCCCAGATTTGACTTCAATGAAACCTTTAGCCCAGTTTTCAAACCCAACACTATTCGTCTAATCTTGAGTATTGCAATTTCGTCCAAGTGGAAGATTACTCATCTTGACGTAAATAATGCATTCCTACATGGTGATTTACATGATGATATCTACATGAAACAACCCGTTGGCTTTGAACAAGGGTCTCCAACTCTAGTTTGCAAGTTGAACAAAACAATCTATGGCGTGAAACAAGCCTCTCGCTCTTGGTTCAACATTGTGCACTTTGTCTTGCTTTCCTTGGGTTAATCTCAATCTAGTGCTGATGTTTCTCTATTTTTTCGCATCACTCTGACTGAGAATACCTATCTCCTCCTCTACGTGGGATGATATGCTCATCGCTGGAAGTAATAATGTTGCCATTCAATCCGTGATCAAACATCTAAGTCTCCTTTTTCCATGAAGGACTTAGGGAGAGTGACCCATTTTCTTGGTATCGAAGTTACCAAAACAAAACAAGGTCTTCACATTTCTCAGTCTTGATACTTCAAGGAGCTTATCGTACGTCTCAATATGGAAGATGCCAAGGGCAGTTATACCCCAATGGTTTCCAACCTGCAGCTTACTAAGGCCGGCAGTAATCCCACTGTTGAGGGGAAGTTGCTACAAAGTGCAGTCGGAGCTCTTCAATATGCAACCATTACGCGACATAAGATTGGCTATAATGTGAATAAAGTGAGTCAATTTATGTCTTCGCCAATGGATACTCACTGGAAGGCTGTGAAGCGCATTCTTCGCTATTTGGCAGGTAAAATAGATTATGGTTTGCATTTCAAGGCTTCAAGGAGTCCAGTGCGTTGATAAGCTGTTTTTTTTTTTTATTCAGATTGGGCGTCGGATCTTAATGATCGGAAATCCATTACTGGATATTGCACTTTCTTGGGAAGTAATGTTATTTTGTGGTGTTCAAAAAAACAAAGTGTCGTCTCACGCTCCAGTACCGAAGCCGAGTATAGGAGTCTCGCGCATACTGCTTCATTAAGTAGCCTGGATGCGCTCTCTCCTCTTTGAACTCAAAAGTAAACCAACTTCCACACCCATCATTTGGGTGGATAACTTGAGTGCCATTGCCATTGCCTCAAATCCAGTTTTACATGCTCGAACTAAGCATATTGAACTAGACGTTCATTTCATTTGAGACAAGGTTGCGGCGAAGGAAGTGGATCTGCGACACGTGCTTACAGTCGATCAAATTGCAGATGTATTTACTAAAACCATTGGGATACCAATTATTTGCAAGACTCCTGAACAAGCTTGAAGTATGCAACGGAGACATCCTCGTATGCCACAAATGCAAACTCAGTGAGCAAAGACCAAGTCAAGACGTGTAAGCCAGCTATTTATCTTACCATTGCCAGCACTCAAACTCCTTACTGGAAACAAATACTATTGTTTGGATAAAGGAGAAATAACATTAATTTCGTCCATCTATCTATTTAGATAGTTTTGTTTATTATTGAATCTTGTTTGATAGCTAACTAGGGTTTCAGCTATAACTTCTAGGATCTTCTAAGTGTTAGTTTAAATACCGATGGATATCATGTAAAGCCCTTGAGCAGTTGCAATTATTCAATGTGATCCGCTATGACATAAAGGATAACAAGAAGAAGATTGAGTTTTTGGTTGGTAAGATGATGGTGTTGAGTGTTTGGTTGAGATTCCTGAGTACCTAGGGGTGAACTTTGATAAGTAGATCATTTCTCGTTTCAATGTGATCGATCATTTGAGGTTGCGAGTAGGTTGAGATTCTATAACATGTTTGTGATCCGGATTATGAGAAAATATATGGAAGGTTTGCAGAGAAATCTGTAGTTCAAAGTCGACATTATGTTGGAATATGGAAGCTTTTTAGGCCACAAAAGTATCTAGAAACAAAAAGAAAATGTTAAGAATCTTAGGTATTTCATGGAATTGTTACCAAAATGAAGCATTAATTCTTGTTGAGGCAGTCTCAAATTGGTAATTGTTTTTCACTAATTTTGGTCAAAAGGTGATTTTATATATATATTTTTTTGAAGGAAAAAACCAAATTTATTGCTTTAAATCATTCTCAACAATATCTAGTAACCACGTAGGAAAGCTATCTATCCAAACACACTCTCGTCCTAAGGTTCTTGCAAAGTGCGCAAGTTCATGCGCCGCTTGATTCGCCGTGCGATACATATGCATTACTCCGACTAGCAATTAGGTGATTTTATATTTATTAGTGCTTTAGTTGTTGTAATCTGAATGTGGAAGAATGCAATTTGTGAGTATGGTTATTTTTGGAATAAGTTAGGTAAATTGATGAAGAAATTGAAAATAAATAAGACTGTTCTGTTTTAGTCTCTGCAATCTGCATTGCATAATGCGTTATGCCTAGAAAGTTAGGTATGTTAATGAGAATATGTAAATTGTATCTAGGCCCTGATCTTAGGTGGCTCTTTTTTTGATTTTTCTCTCGACTTAATAAATGACAGAAACTAAAATATGATATTAATTATTGAGAGGATCGTTTTTTTTATACCAAATTGTATTTTCTCAAATTTGCATTCGACCATAAAAGACGAATCTTATTTAATTTAAACCTGGTATGTCAAACTGAGCCCAACTCCAAATGCAGTTCCCTCACCGCTCTTCTAGAGTTAATCTCCATTTTTCATCTTATTTTCTCGCACTTCTATGTTGCCAACTAAAGAACAAATGAAATTAAATTCAATGATTTTTTATAGTCCAATCACATAGAACTTGTCCTCCTTATCTCCCACCGGGTTTGTCATTGTCTTTACTTGCAACGGTTCATTCTTTAATGTGAGTGTTGTCTAAAATCCAAAAATATACACACGAGTATAAAAGGTTCAGGCTGCAGCTTATTCCTTCGTCTGCATTTGCCATGAATTGAATTATAATCAAATTGTTTTAAATCGGTTATCGGTATTGATAAACAATAATTGAATATCACACAATTTGCACAATTTCTTCGAATTTACCTACATACAGGCACCAACTTCTTCCGATAACATATTGAGAGTATTTTGGGCATCTCGGCGTGGTGGTCTTTTTGATCTTGGACGGAGGGCATCGCTTTGGTTTTGGGCAGTGACTTTACCCTTATCAGCACGGCTAGAACAAGAGAAATACATATTGATATTGTAAATGTGCAATTGAGAATCTGAGAGTAGTAGTAAGTAAAGTAAGTAATGACTTGAGAGAAATTGAATATAGAATAGAACTTAGAAGAATTAGAAGTAGTAAAGTAAACACAAGTAGAGAGAACTTGGAGGCAAAAGATAGAATTCTTGTTAAAACACGAAGTGTGATGCGAGAATTAGGGGGGATGAAATAGTATTTATAGATAAAAATGAGCGAGAAAAAGTTTAATTTGAATTGTAAATATCGAAGAAAAAAACTAAAGTCGACTATTTTCTGCATAAAGTCCCCTAAGTCTGAACCCTATCCTGTAGCCTCTGCCATACCTTGAAACCTCTAGTTAACTAGCAGTTTATGTTAGAGATCGGCGGGTTTCTGAAAGAAATCGTTGTTTCCGCCTGAAAGAGAACCATAGGCCTGCCTCCTACATTGTAGCCCTGCAAAACCCGGTTAACTGCCGGTACGGTTCCAAAAAATGTAAAACCGAAATCGAATCAATAGAATTGATATGCCGGTTTCGGTTTAATGGGGAAGCTCTGATTACAGTTTCGAAATCAATCGACTGTCCGGTTAAACCAAACCTCCCTAATTCAAGTACAATATAAAAAATGTAATAAAAATATATTATTATTCAAAACAAGCAAAATATAAAAGACATGATGATTCCTACTTTAAATAATAAATTTATACCTCATTATCCATCCTTTCGGAGAGATAAAAACAAACGCACCTTGTGAATAAGTGTTTTACCATGTTTAGTTTTAGATATAAAAAAAAAGGTCAATAATTAAATATTGTCCCCACATTGCTTACGACTATGTCTTGTCAGTGTAAACCTAATAGTCGAAATAATTAATAAGTGGGCACATAATTTATGGCTTAACATACAAGGAGCATTTTCACAATTCAATTTAATCGGGTAATCAATCGGGTATATCTGATACCCAATCGGATACCCGATACCCGATAAAATAATTTCCTAAATATCCGATCCCGTACCCGAACCCGCATTATCGGGTAATGGGTTGGGTATCGGATCGGGATCGGGTAGACCCGAATACCTGAACCTGTTTTGGCACCCCTAATGATTTCAGGCTTTGGGTAATGAGCATAGGATTTGTCATTAAATATTAATATGAACAGTGCACTCCTATTTTCAGGTGGTGGTTCCAGTGTTTAAGGCTTAATTAATGTGCCCAAAATTAATGAACGGGGCTATCCATTTAATATGCCTATCATCATATGCTAATAATTTAGCCAGTAAAAATCTGGTATCTCAATAGTAAAATGGAGTTATGACCTCATTCACAAATAGGTCAAAATATAACTAGACAGTCTAGACATGAGAAGCAAGGCTGGTTTTAAACCTACTCATTGATTCAAGTACAACTTACAAGTCACTGAACAAGAAATATTTTATCAGATAATTTGTCAACTTAGAAGAATGCAAAAATTTTAGTTTCCATTTTGCATAGCAGTAAAAATGGCTAAAAAACTTGGTGTAACTATATTTGAGGTACATGTCCTTGTAACTGTCTCCTAACCAAGGCAGTGAAGATTCCGTCTCTGCTCAGCAGGTCGTCATGAGTGCCGCTTTCTACAATCTGACCGTCAGAAACGACTGCCACAATGTCAGCACTCTTAACAGTCGAAAGCCTATGAGCAATGACCAGCACCGTCCTGCCCTTCATCAGAGAATCCATGGCATCCTACAGCATCATAACATACATGAGAAGATGAAGCGCAAGAGTTGAGAAGGTATTAAGCGTCAAAGAGAGCTCACCTGAACTAGGTACTCGCTCTCAGCATCCAGGGCACTGGTCGCCTCGTCTAGAAGTAGGATTCTGGGATTCATCAGCAGAGCTCTGGCAATGGCTATTCTTTGTTTCTGACCGCCTGAAAGCCTCACTCCTCGTTCTCCAACGAATGTTTGGTACTTTTCACCGAACTTGGAAATGAACTCATGAGCATTTGCCATTTTCTGCTTGTTATTGGAGAGAGGACAAACGCACTTCATATATGTGCTGGATATTGGTGGCAATGAAGAGTTTGAGACTTACAGCCGCATTTTCTATGTCAGCACTGCTTGCTTTCCCGTCAAATCCGTAGGCAATATTCTCCTCAATTGAGCAGTTGAAAAGAACGGTTCCTGACTCACAATGCTGATCTGTGTTTTAGAGAATTGAAAATCATATTCAGTGTAAAACTATATGAAATTCACAAATGTGTTAAAAAAGTAAGCCAGAAGATTTCAAGAAATTCACTTTTATATGTACTATTAACAAATTACCTTCCTGTGTAGATGCTCATGAGATATTTCAATCAAAGGAACACCATTCACCAGAACCGTTCCTTTTTTGGGGTCGTAGAATCTCTCAATCAAGTTTGCAATGGTGGTCTGCAGCAGAGGGAGAAAGGGAACAAGGTGCTCTAGGTAAAGCTAGTTATAAGATATTCCCACTTTCCAGTATTTGTCTCTTCAAAACCATTGTATCTATCTCGCATTTTGTATGGCATGGCATGGCATGAACATGGAAAAATAACAATTGAAACTTGAAAGCCAAGAAGTTTACCTTTCCACCACCACTTGGACCTACCAGAGCAACCTTTGAACCGGTGTGTAATTTTAACTTTATTCCCTAAAACAACAAAAATGTAAAGCACCTAGTATGAGCTTTACAAGAACTAGAGTGCCCTAAATACAGAAGTAGAGATATATCAGTACCTTAAGGACCATATTATTAGGGCGGGATGGATAAGCAAACCAAACATCATCTAGTTCTACCTCTGCATCTTGATCCCTGTCATAGAAATGATTATGGCTCTATAAATCCTACATTCAGCTGACGAGATCTCACTCTAGGATGAAAACTTAATCGGTTCCTCTGTTGCTCAATAGTGATTCAGTTATACTCTAGAATCAACAATGAATGGAAAATTTCAAGCAGTTTTCCAAGACTAATGTGATAAGACTGAAGAGATATGATCAAATAGCTTGACAGTAAACCACACAGCCAGAATTTCAGATCAAGAAGTTGTAATTGGTGCAGTATGCAACTTTGGCTGGTAGAACTGAGTTTATGACTAACAGTTTCTTTTGTAAAGAAGATATCAAACAACTATATTTCCTGGATGAAGGATCGGCAATTAATATGTCCAGAGTTGGCCACTTGTGATGTTCTTGCAGTCTTAACTAAATAAACCAGCAACATAATTAGCATCAGTTCAAAAACTAACCCCAGTGGGCACTTATTTCCTGATTTTGGCATGGACGAGACACGGTCTAAGAGTTGGAAGACCCTCCTACTTGCTCCAGCAGCTTTCATGACTACTGTGTATAAGCTAGATAGTCCAGATACCGACGATCCAACTGTAAATAACACAGTGAATCAAGTAACGCATGTTCCACTCTTGAAAACTTGGGTAATTGACTGAGGAAGAAGCATGTACAGGATTTGATAAAGCATCTATTTTCTCAATTTATTACCGGTTAAGCTATAAAGAATGAAAGATGTAAGAGATCCTGGAGTCATTGCGCCTTTGATGGTCAGAGTAGCACCATAGATGACTACTACAATGACTGATAACGTTGAAGCGGCACTAAGACCTCCAAAGAAGAAACCAACTACTTTCTGCAGGAGAGAAACATAAGTCAAAGACATTAGAAGATTAAACTTCAGTAACATGAACACACGCTCACACACAAATATGATATTACTGAACTCACCGCTTGTTTGAGTCCAAGCTTTAGCGTCTCCTCAACCTTCTCGGAATAGCGTGAGATCTCATATTCTTCCTGTGCAAAAGATCTTACTGTACGCACGGCACCAAATGTTTCCTACATGGGAAACATATGTTAGTGAAGAAAGCAGCAAAAATATATGTAGTTATCCTTATGTTGGAATACAACTTAAAGACCATATGGAGATATTGCAGCTTAGATTGACCATCTGTTGAAGATATTACTACATTCTCTTCCTTTTATTCTCTCATCTCCAGGTCATGTTGCTTTTTCCCCATCATATAATTTACAGCAGAAGATGCTATATTTAGTATCTATTGAAACAATGAACTTCAATAATTCAAAGTTCAGTAACCTATTTTTTCTAATCTATCTGCCTCTATGATACTATACTCAGTTCAGGAGAGTGGAACATTCGATTGCGGTATGGAGAAATAATGGGGAACTTCTTTTAAGTGATACCTCAGCAATAGAAGCAGCCACTGCAGCAGCAGCTTGAGTCTTGTGAGAAAGTTCCCGAACATAGCGACCAAACTGACGCACAGCTACCGATATGACCGGAACAACAACCAAAGCCAACACTGAAAAGATTGCAGGAAAGCATAATCATTGAAGGAATTGTAGACGGAAAACCAATATGATGATCAAGACTTTACATGTTAACTTCCATGAAGTTGCAAACATGAATCCAAGACCAATAAATGCAGTCGAAAGATTCCTCAAAGCCTCAGACAGATTTGTAGTTGCAGCATTTTTTATAATCTGTGTATCTTCAGAAAGCCTGCTTAAGAGCTCCCCTGTCCGAGTAACATCGAAGAATGCTATTTCCTACGAAAATTATAAATAATTTGAAGGAAGTCAAGCGATTTCTCTGATTTAACATTTTATCCCAGTAGAAAACACTACAGGAAGAAACCAGGGTTGACGGTCATTACCTGGCGAACAAGATGACTGAACAAATTCTTTCTTATGCGAGCAACAACCCTTTCACTGGCAGATGAAAATAGCCATGCTCGAATTGTTGTGCAAATTGAACTGAATGGAAGAATGTATGAACAAGTTAAAAGATGAATTTAACTAGTCAACTTGAACAACTAAGCCTCTGAAGATAAATTGTAATTATGGCTTTAGATTATTTATATAGAGAATCGACAGAAAATAATTCTACCATCTATATCATGATGAAGTGATGAAAATATCAATGCATACCAAAAGGGTGAAACCTATCTCTACTAGTGTAGTAAAATAAACATACCCAATCACAACAATCAGAAAGATTGCAAATATTGTACTGTAGACAGCACTCAAAGCCTCAGATTTCTGTTCAGGTGTTTGAATGTCTCCAGACACAATATCAATTATCTTCCCTCCAAATTTTGGCTGCCAAACACACATTAAAACGCAATAATATTAGAAGACATCCTTGACACAGGTAAGAGGAGTCAAGGTATATTCTCAGGCATAGCTTTAGCAAATTACCACCAATATACTAGAAGTTGAAGCAATCAACAGAGCAACCGTGGCAATAATCAAACTGCCTGCTTCGGGCTTCGCCTGACAACAAAAGTTCATGTAAATCACCTACACAAGAAGCAAGTAGCAACCAAAAAATTTGACTAACCGAAGAGCTACAAAATGACACCATCTTACAAGTGATATCACTCTACCAAATCCCACATTTGCCGCCTGTATTCACATGAAGAATGTTAGCACCTAACAGAAAAGTGAAAACAGTTTAATACAAGGCACATTATCAAATAGATCAGTTCATTTCATTTCCACATTGCCGGCACAGCATCTCCATGTTCAAGGTCAGCTGATCATTTTCTTCAGCAGCATTTCCTCTTCGTCCGCCCTAATCAAGCTCAAGCAATAAGAAAGAGCTACAATTCACGCAAACTACCCTTCAAAAATCGTTATAGAATCACCGCTAACAAGTCAAATAACTCAAACTCACCATGCCCTATAACACGGAAGCTTCACTTAACAAAATCCCCCAACTTAAAGCAATTCTTCCGAAAATATTGCAATTAAACTAGACGGAGACAAATAATCAACCAAAACAGGCCTCAGCCCCATTTTCCCCTCACCACCTATGACCTATGTGAAAATCCAGAATTACCTAATCATTCTTACAATATTTTAAGTGATCTAACAGCTCAAATTTTCCATACAACAGAACTGAAATCTCTAAACGACATAATCCTGAACCAGTGAAAATAAAAAAGGAATTGGAACATTGCATAAGCATTCAAATCATGCAAAAGGAGAATCGCGACAGTAAAAAAAAAAACCGCGAACTGAAACAAAAACAAAGAAGGCGTTTTGTATACCTCATTGATAAACAGAAAGAAAATCAATCGCTTAAATCCGAAGCTTACTTGTCTGCCAAGAAGAGGAACTCTCTCACTTCCATATCCGTGCATCCCTGAAAATCTGTGGTTTTCTTGTGTTAAGCTCACACAAAAATGGAGACTCCACTTCTTCTCCCGTCTCCTTTCCGATAGATATAGTACGTGTGCTTGCTGCTGAAGTCGTTTGCTAATATTAATTAAACTCACGCCTTTCTATTAACATAGAGAGAGATAGTATAACAAGATGTATTTATCTAAAAAATAGAAAAGAGAATTAATAAAATAGATTGGACAGACAAATTAAGGGTGAGCAAAATATTCAAAATCCGAATATTCGATTTAAATCAAATTGAAATTTTAAATTTGGTTTGGATTTTCGGTTCGGTTTGGTTCGAAGATATTAAAAATCAAATAAATCCGAAATTCGAAATCCGAAATATCTTTTTAGTAATATATTCTCTCTATATATAGCTTATATATATTCTAATTAATACTCTTAATTTTACACTATTATTACATGAATATTGAACCATAATATTTGCTATACTACCAATCTTATTGGTATTGATTTAGAAAAATTATTTTATAATTTTTAGATTTTTAGATTTTTGAATTTTCAGATTTTTGTTAGATTTTTTGGATTTTTTATGCAATTTCGAATTTTCGGTTCAGATCGGATTTTAAAGTTCAGATTTTGGATTTTCGAATAATTCGGTTCGATTCGAATTATATTTTCAGAATTTTGAATTTTCGGATCGGTTCGGATTAGATAAAAATCCAAAGCGAAATGTGAATGCTCACCCCTATACAAAATAAGTAGAACCACAATAATATATGGTGTAAATAATAATTTATATTAAAACATTTGTTATATATGAAAATTTTATTTTAAATAATAATTTATTAAAATAAGGTAAAATGATCTATTGCAATGAGACCGAAGAAGTGATGAGATAATATCATAAATTTCAATAACCAAATAATTCATGGGCGTGAGTTAGATCGAAATAGATGACGTAGGCGCTTACATCAGATAATTTTAACTGATCGAGTCACCTCAGGCTTCGTCGCCTAGCGCTTTGTATAATTGCATGGTTTAGGCCTTTGGGCCTTGTGGGTGCTTCTCTAAATGGTGTTTAATAGGGGTGATAACCGGTCCGGTTCCGGTTAACCGGAACCGGAAATCCGGGTACCCGGTACCGGAATTTTCGGAATTT
>JAYDZE010504775.1:0-15600 GCA_034509125.1 Monilaria moniliformis
ATAATGATTTATATAATAAATTATATGAAAAGCAAAAACAATGTGACAAAATAATAATCTTCTCATAAATTTGGAAATAAGGTTTTACAGATACAAAGCAGCTCAAAAGCTTGCTTTTCAGTATATACCCTAACAAATATATGATTATTTTGGCTGAATTTATTGTACACTTTAACTGCCTAATTAGAAGTACATATTGTGAATTGCCATTGTGAATTTGTTGTAAGTGTTTAAGGACACACTGTGAATTGCATTGTGATCACCTAGTCCATCTTCTCTAGAAAGGCATTCAGCCTCATATTTAACAATAGCTGCAGGGCCATTTTTTCCACCATTCTCGTATATTATCTAGAGTATAACGTAGAGTATATGATCATCAATAATTAAACTCATTAACAATCTGAAATAATAAATTCAAGCCCTAATTATAACCATAAGCATATAATGAAGCTTAAAAGATATTGTTTCTCTCTCGCTCTACATTCTTTGCAATATGAAAAGATATAAAAGATAGAGAGTGGTATTTAGTTGAGAAAATAAAAGGGAGCGGTGAAGCTATTGCTATTTGGATGTGACTTACTTTAAATTCAGCTTTCCTTAAATGGAATTCTATTCACATGTCAAAGGTGGCTGACAAAGAAAGTGTTTGCCCGTTTACTCTATTTCAATCAACCTGTTTTATGTGTTTAGTTTGATTGGATTGTGTAGTACATTACAATGTGTGTTTAATTTGATTGGATTGTGCACTACTTGGTTTCAATTTGTTTGGATTGTTATAGAAATGGTAAGAAGAGATTCATCCATAGCACGCACACCCTCAGAGCTAGTTGAGAGCCCGTGCGCAGAGCTCGGGGCGCCCTCGCCCTCGCCCACACAGTAAGAACATGGAGAGATGTTTACAGAGCCAGAGACGGTGATGGGTACACCTGAGCCGCCATAGCCCGATGAGGATGAACATGGCATGAAGTATATAAAGATTAAAAATGGAATGTAAGTTTTTTTTTGAGCAAATTTTTTAGATTAGCACCTCTTTTTATTTTCAATAACTTTCTAACTTTATTGATTTGCAGATTGTGGCCTTCTAGAATTGTGGCCAAATTGTGTCGCTAATCATTCAAGAAAGTTGTGGACCTAGAGGGATACATGCAAAAGACTCTAACAAAAGAATATTTGCATACTTATTGGGAGGAGTTTAAGGTAAATAAGTGCATTTTATATTTTTATGACTAATATTATTTTTTAAATTATACTTGATTTCTTATTATTTATTATATATTGTTTTTTTTCGTCAGAAAACAACTAATTTTCACGGTTTTTCTGAAGTTGCCGTGAAAGCACTGTGGGAGAAGAAATGAAAAGTTAGACACGGCGACTATATCAACCAAATGAAGGATGCGATGAAGAAACCTATTCATTTCACAAAGGAGAATTGAAAGAGATACACTGATGGCTAGATGACGACCGAGGCAGTCATGAATTCCTCGAGATACTCAAACAATTGAAAACAAGGAAATGAGAAAGCGCCAGCCACACACAGCAATGAGTCGGTCTCTTTTGTCGTGACAGCGAAAATGATGGTAAGTTTATGTTTTCTATCAATTTTTGTGGTTTTTTTGGCTATCAATATATGTTAAAAAATACATTTATAATTATAGTGTGTAAAATTGGGATATATATTTATTGTGTTGTTGGCCTGAGTATTTGGAAATATATATCTTAGTATATATTGGGTACTAGAGTATTTGATAAGATGATTTTGCTGCCCTATTTGGTTGCTGTCTATCACTAAAAATTGATTGGCAAATTGCTACTTCGAGCTGATTGCTTTACTTTAAGATTTCGAGTGGTGTGATTTTAAACTTTTATTTTAGTTAGTTATTGGATGATTTGTATTGTTTTTGTGATGCATTAATGTCTATTCTTTTGGTTAGTAATTGAAAACACTATTATGGAATGTACACAATTTGAAATTTTATTGCCTTAGATTTAGTTTATTAACTGATTTTGTTGACTTAGTTTTAGTTTATTAAATAATTTATTTCATTTCAGAACACTGCTGCACACTTATGGAATGAACACAATCTGAAATCTTGCTACCTTAGATTTAGTTTATTAAGTGATTTTGCTAGCTTAGTTTTAGTTTATTAAGTTATTTTGCTGCCCTCTTGATGTTGTTGCCTTGTTAATTGAAGTGTTTATTTTATTGTTAACTTTTTTTTTTCAGGCAAAGGAGAATAATGGGGAATTTCCTCCTTTTCTTGCACTATTTTAAAAGACTCACACATTTACCAAGAAGAAGGATTCCCAAGGAATGATGTGTTCACAGCGTGCGATAGACATACAGATGAATATCGAATTTAAATTAATTATTAATTTATGTTTTATTATTTATTATTTAAATAATTTAATATTTATTTTTTCTTCAAGGAATAAGTAAGGGCAAGAGAAAAACAAAGACGATCTCAGGACGAAGAAAATCCTGATCTCAATACCATTTTCCTAGTGGTTGCTGGACCGCCCAAGAAGAGAAGACAAGTTCCCGGAGCTGGACATGAAAGTAACATGTACTACCCATCCATTTCTAGCTCCTCTAGTTCGTACGTCGGGGTAGACCCTAGTCAGATTGACGAGATGGTCGAATGGCGAGTCCAGGAGATTCGCACGCAGATCGAGGCACAATTCGAGACTCGGTTAGAGGCCCGGACTAGGACCCTCACGAAGAGGATGGATGAATTAGAGGCGCATAGTCGTGCAGAGAGGACAACGATGGATGAGAGAGCCCAGGTATTGGCGGGAAAAATAAAACAACTGTTAGCGGGATTAGTAAAGTATAATATTTGTATCCCAACTTTTGATTGTAAATAAATAATATATTATTTAATTTGAATTTTATTTTATATAATTTTACATATTTATTTAATATAGTATTTAATAAATTATAACAAAACAAACAAATAAAAACCGAAAAAAAAATATTGCCAAAACTATACCAAGCACTAAAGTATACTCGGAGCCTAATAAACTAAAAACTAATACCGAGCACAGTTTGCTCGGTAAATAGCCTCAGAAATATTTTGTTTGGTCGTCTAGCTTTCATCGTAAAAATGACGAGCCTAAGAGAGTGCTTGGTACGCGCGACCAGAAAATGGTTTCTGAGCACCGCCTGGTCGGTACATTAGACCACAAAAAAGCTACAGACTACAACGTGCTCGGTCTATGAGATCAGAAATATCTTGTATTGGCCGTCTGCCTTTTTTCATCTGTTACTGAGCATTGTCTCATGGTTAATATGACTTAATTGTTGCTCGGAATTAGGGATCAAATTGATATTTAAATTGACAAAATCTACACTTAATAAGTGTTAATATGCAGGATATTGGAAGAATCGGGAACATGAGGTACAAGGATGTTGAAAGGCTGAAAATGCATAGAAAGAGCAAAAGAAGTGGGTTTTGAAGTCAAAATTGCAAACTGTCATATGTGCGTCGCCAAACTGCCCAGCTTGAAGGTGACGCATCAAAACAAAAGGCCAATTCGGCCAAATTGTGGAAGAAGGAAAGAAAAGGAAACCCTAACACCCGCCGCTAGGTCGAAGATGCGAGAGAAGTCAGATTAGGAAAAAAATCGTCAAAACTGCCAGTTTGAAGGTGGCGTGTTGAACTAGAAGGCCAGTTTAGTCAATTTACCGAAGAGATAAGAAGGAAACCTTAAACTAGCCGCCTCCAAGTCTATAAAAATGTGAGGAATCAGTCCAGAACGTGGCTAATCACTCTCTACATCATTCTACAACATTCTAAACCTTTAGAACACTTTGGAAGAGAAGAGAATGGAGATCAACACTGACTTACGCTAGGAATCAAACTCTACTTGCCCGATCGATCCATACTCTACGAAGAGGAGACGTTTGGTGGAGAGAACACCATTTGATTTCAACTTCCAGAGAAGAACTCTGATTACTCTCTTGCTTTAGTTTCGTATTTTCTGTTTAGTTAACTATTGGAGTTTGTTTGAGGAACCTTGCAAGTTCAGTTTTCATTTAGCTTTTGTTAGATTTGAAGCATTCTAAATATTTGCATTTTTACTAAGCTTTGTTTCTTTAACTTTGAAGAACCTCTAGTATTGATTTGAATGTGTGTTTTCCTTGCTTATTTTCATTTTCTTTTCTTCGTCATGTTTGCTTTTCTTGAGATTATTTATCTTGGTTTTGTTTTTTATTTTAGTTTGCTCTGTTGTGACTTGAGACCTTCAACTGCCCAGTTTATTTCCTATTTTTAATATCTCCAGTTTGAACATGCTTCTCTTGCCGCAGCTTTGTTGCTTTTAATTTAGTTTATATTTTTGTTTTCACGCTTTAGTTAGAAGTAGTTAAGTTTTTGATACGTTCAAATTGTCAAGTTTGTTTCATAAATATCTAAGTTGCACAGTTTGCCTCTGTAATTCAGTTTGTTAATTTTGTTGATTTTAGTTTATTTTGATAGTTAGTTTCCCACTGTTCATAGTTAGTTTATTTTCTGTTTTCTTCCATCACAATTACTTTAGGCGTGGCGGCATCGCTAACCCCTCTTAGGTGTAGGAAGCATATAATGAAATTCCCGTTCCTCGTGGGTTCGATACCCCTTACTTGCCCTATACTATTCAATAGTATAATGGAAAGTGGGAAACTTATAAATTTTATTGATAGGCTGATTTTGTTTGCGTAATTCCAACGACACTAACAAATTTTAGCAAGCCTATTAGTGGTTGGTAAGTTTTGGAGCGGTGCTCGGTAAAGTCGTCGGTAAGTTTCCAATGAAGATGATTCCGTGCACATTCAGTGCTCAGTAAATGCTCGGAAATTGTTACTTACCAAGCACGTTCATCTTTATAGCGAACATATCTGCGCTCGATAAATTGCATTTTTTTTGCAATGTTTCTAGCCTTGTATCTGAAAATTGATCAATAAATAAATGACATGAGCATATATAACTATGCAGAGGTTCATTAAACATCTCAACTTGTGCTGCGTGTCGAACTTGTAGCAAACTAGCAATCCACTCACACATTGAAGCAGCACCTCCCTCATTATTTCTAAAACCCTCGTTTACCCACTAACTAAGATAAACAAAGTCAACAACACTTCACCAGAAGATAATAATTTAAAACATCAAAATTTAAATTAAGTCTATCGTGTGCGTCATTAAAATTTGACATCCCATAATTATTTTGAATTAATACATTAAGACTAAGACACGAATAGAAGAAAAACGGTAAGAAAAAGCGGATTATATTCTTTGGGTTGTAGTTGCTTGGCCCAAGTCAAAAGTAAAGGATTGCAGTTCACTAACTCAATCTTTCTTCTATTATAAGCAGTCGGTAAGTCGATCTTACTCGGTTTGTATATTAAAAGCGAGACGTTTAATCAGTGTATAATATTTTCAAATCTTCAATTCTATTCCCCAGTCTTAAATGTATCACAATCGTGTATGTTTGTCCGGTTATCTCCATTAAAGGTAGATCATATAATGTGTGGCATATCACAGAAGATAATATGATTGGTGTAAACTTATGGATATAAACTTTAATCGCAGTCGAGAGAATTTGAGGGCAAGTTATTAATGGTGATTTAATTGTAGTGAAGGAATTTCTCTTTTTAAGATCTTTCCAAAATTTAATTACAGTAAAAGAATTTTTCTTTCCAAAATCTTTCCAAGTTAATATAAAAAAATTAAATATCACAATTCCATTTAATTCTACTATCTAGTATGCAGAAAAAGCATGCAATTTAGAAAACAAACCCTAAATCATGCATACTACGGATCTAGATTACTTAATGATAATTAGTCTCGAAAGATCAGTAGATTGCTTGCGCCTTCTCCACGTGTAGAACTTGAATATCTATCTTAGATCTTCTAACCTATTCCCAAATCTATGTTTGAATATTGATGTGGTCATTAGCTATCAAATCTATAGGACTATAAAAGAATAAAAAAATAAATACTGCAAAGATACAAAACAAAATGTGCTCTCTCTACGTGTTGTAGGGTTTTAGTGTATTTAATTTCTTCTCATTCCCTCATATTTAAAGAATATGTAAAGGCTAGGTTAGAGATCTAAGAAAATTTGGATTGAACCTCCCTATTGGGCTTTTACTAATTAAATTGAGCCCCAATTTAATACAAGCTCAATAGATTATTAATTTGGATCACTATAGAAATTAATATTAACTTACCCGTCGAAATCCAAATTACGAATAATTCAGGCTTTCTTTTAAATTAATTTATTTCCCGTGTTTAATATTCTAATATCCATTAATTAATTGCTGCTATATTTAATTAATTAATATTTTTTACCAAGATTGGTCTAGTTCAAAACTTTATTTATTATACTTTGTAATAAATTTCAAGTCGATCGGGATTCTGTATAATAAAACATTTTCTTAACATTTCTTGGGGATATTATTAACCGGTTCTCCAAGACACAATTCAATGCAGTAACAAACCTAGCACCGCTAGATATTGATTAACACTAACCATAATATCAAGATTATTCGTTTACGAAAAATCTGCACCTTTTGATAAGTCAAAGTAGTGCATAACCAATACTGTATACTCAATGTTATATACAAAGATTAAGAAACAAATAATCACCGAGACCTCATCTTCCTTTCAGTAATAAGCAAAAACTACTTATCTCAACGTGAATCCATTAAGTGATACACCACACTAGTGCCATTAGTTTACCAAGGTTAGTGAACTTTGGACTGACAGTGCAACCTTTCACGATAGATCGTCCAATTCTAACTAGGTTGTGAAATTTCATTTTCTTATGCAATACATCGACTGAGAGACCTTTAATGATGACCTAATCACCATTTAGTCTACAATGCAGAAGACTTAGACTTGCTTGCTTAATTCTAATCACAAATTATATTTGCTCACAATATAATCACTAGATTATAAAAGGCAAACCATGCAACAATAATATTTCTTCACAAATGACAAAAAATAGTAGTTCTTAGAGTTATTAATACATAAACAACTCGTCAAACATGATTTCTAGTATATAACTCCAACAATCACTTACTTATAGTTGAACCATGATTTCAAGTATAGCTCTATCTATCATTTTCCCACTTATACTCAAAAACAGTTCTGACATGGATCTCATACCCATCCATTTCATTTGATGATTCTACATGCATCATCAACGTATGAAATAAGTGGTATAAGTATGAGCCTATGCAGTTTTCTTCATCACAACAATTTCCATTCTTACGAATGGTGGTTCCTCTTCATTTGTTTTGATAGATTTTATCAGCTCGTAGTTCTATTGAATTTGACATTTGCATTTGGGTTATCACAGCGGACTGTGATACTCCATGTTTAAAATTACATGTCAGATCTATTGTGATGTTCTCGTGCTAAGGTAAACACATATGTAGAGGTATATTTCTTAAGTCATAATCATTTTTGGAATTTCATGTTGTATAACCTACAAGACATAAGTTTTCTAACTAGTAAAACTTGATATTCTTCTTAACCTCTTAATGTACTTGAGTATATTCTTTGCACAATACAATTTCTTGACTAGTATTGTAGTGATATTTTGCTACTATGCGAAAGCAAAATAAATATAGGTACTGTGTAGATTGTAGTATGCATGAGATTTTCATGTGCAAAAACAAATGGAAACTTTCTCACTTGTTATTCTAATTTTGTGTTGTAAAACACATCATTAGAATAGTGATTCCATCTCAAAATGTAAAGACCATTTCATGTAATCCTTCATACTAAAGTTATTATGCACAATAACGATGTAAGATTTCCAAGACAAGTATAGCCATTAATTCTTAAGGTCATCCTAAAAATATGGTCATTCGTGTCAATAATCCTTCATCTTAATTATTTGGATAACCATACCCTTACATCTGATGACATCTTTTTCTCGTTGCATCAAATAGGATGCCATCTACGCATAGAACAAAGAATACCCCTTACTTCTTATCACATTTCACAACTTTCATCAGAGCACTATTCAAATCCATAGAATTTGACAACTTGATGAAAAAAAATATTTTATGATCATGAAGCTTCCTCAAGTTCATTAATGAACTTCTTTAAGTTTTTACATCATTTGTCATTTTGCTTTAACTGCAAATCCTTTAGGTAGTTCTATGTAGATGGTATTCTCAAGACTTTCTTTAAGGAAACTGACTTGTCGTCCATATACAAAACTTCCCAAATTATAGGATGCTATCAACAAGAAAATATGGTCCAACTTAAGCACAGACATAGGCGAAAAATAACCTCATCATAATTGATATCCTTTTTTACCATTAATCTTGCCCTAAAGACACCAGTCTTCTTATTTGATCCTCATTTACTCTTATATACTCATTTACTCCAATTGGTAAAATAACCTCAGCTATGAGTACAAGACTGTAAACGTTCTTTTTTAACATTTATTGTAGTTAGGAAGTCATCAATTCTTTTCAAGAATTATTATCCTTTTATTGTATAGCTTCTTTGTAATTTTGGGATTCGATTCTTCCAAGCCGAAACTGAATATAAAAATTTCTAAACTCAAGAACCTTTAAGTTGTTTTTCAACCCTTCCACGACAATGAAGTTCTACTATACATAACCTCTTTGCAGCTTAGGGATTCAGGAATCCAAGATGCTTTGAAGCTTAATGATCTTATAAGGTTATTTCATAAGCCCCCCGCTGTAATGAGATTCGACCATACATAACTTTTTTGTAGCTTAGGGATTCGGTTCTTTTAAGCTAGGAACTGAATTCGAAGATTTTTTGAAAATTAAGAACCTTATAATGTTATTTCATAACCCTCCCACTGTAATGAAGTTCAAAAATTATATCTATATACGTGATAATTAGGGTATGGCGGCGGTGCAGAGCACCAAGCCGCCATGCAATATTTTCTCTTGGGTATGCGGTATACTAACTATTTTTTATTACTTACAGACTCTCAAACTAGTGGATTCGTGGGGTTATCACTTAGTCCTATTCTAAGAATCGAGCATTGGTGTAAACAATTTCCTTACGATTCTTATGACTGTTGAAATTCCTTAGTTTCGTTCCCTTATAATACTCATGCACAAATACACTTTAGTATGAGGTGCCAATCTAATCTTCGTTTTTCTCCAACACGAGTGTTTGTCAATTCCAAGCCATGAGATGTCTTAAAATAGGCTACCGCTCAATTCACAACTCATTTGGAATCTTGAGGACCGACTTATGATACCAAATTTAAAATGCATATTGTTTTCTCTTGGGTATACAATTCTTTATAACTTATCATTTATCTAACCATCTCTAAAAGAGTTAATTCCTCTTTTTCGCTAGATCATTCTCTTGGGGAACTAGATGTACTCATTTGAGATATGATTCTCGCTTTTGAATATTAGTCCTTATATTCACTGTTAAGGTACTCACATCTACGATCAAATTGTTGACACTTGATAGTCTTTCTAAAGTACATTTCCACAAGTATTCGGAATTCTTTAAGAGCTCAAAGATTCCTAACTTGTGATGTATCAATAAGACATATCTATATATGGAATAATCATCAACAAAAATTAAAATTCTCTATGTCAACCTTAACTGAATTGATGTTGGTCTACAATCATCATAAATTATTGAGTTAGAACATATCATTGGCCCTAATCCCCTTAACCTCGAAAAGTTTGTTAGTCATCTTACTTCCCAAGAATGATTCGCAAGCTGGAAAAAGGTTCTACGAATAGATTCTACAGTAGACTGTGGTCCGCCAATTTTTGGATCATTCTAAGGTCTGTTTGACCAATCCTTAGATGCCAAAACACATGTTTAATTCATATAACTTGGAGAATTATCTTTTAGAATTGATTTGATATGTTATAACTAATTGTTACATAAAGTTGTGCATAATTTATAGTGTAGAGATTGAAACGAGTATGCAAAAATAGATAATCATGTAAATTTTCTCAATAACCATTAGATTATCAAAAGAAACAATTTATCTATTTATTACTTTATTTAGAATATGAACTTGTGTTGTTTCTTAATAAGCATGTAAAGGAATCTCTAAACCATTGAATTATTGATTGCACGACCCCCACTACAACCGTTGCCATTCTCATAGCATTGCCCGAGATAATAATGTATTTTACTAAGTTGTCTTGTTTCCAAGCAACCTCGCATTATTAAAGCAGGCATAATCAATGACTCTCATATTTACTATCTACTAATAGGTAGAAAAAATCATTGAATCATGTTTCGACTGTCTGTAATTTAGGCGTACCTTTGTCCACTATTGTGTCCTTTCTGATAATTATTGGAAAAACTTGCCTGATAACTTTTTCAAGGTTATCATGACAATATCCAAATTAATTATTTTCTTATTTCAATATTGCTCAAGAAAAATTGATTGGAGTAATTAAAGCTACTGAGAGAAAAAAAGACAGGTAGTGAAGAAAAAACTTACTGTCACATACTATATTTGATACATAAATTGCAATCAATCATAAAACAATTAACGCATCTGACAACAGTCAATCATAAACCAATATGCCACTAGGGTGGTCAAATAGTGATCCATCCTAAAAAAAACTTTTTAGTCCCACGACGTGACAGGTAGACCAGAGACCACTAAGGTGGCATGACTGCCAAATCATGCCTAAGCTAATTGCATAAGTTTAGCACCAATAATTTTATTTCTATTTCTAGTTTGATACTTCTCCTAGGGGAGTTCGTACACCACAAATAAAATTCTACAGCTAACAATTTAGAAGTCTACTCATATGAACTTGTAATTCCTTAGGAATCTAGCTCCCACTAATAAAATTGCCAAAAAATAAAACGAATAATAAAACTAATTACAACCCATTTACATTTAGAAAAACATTACCCTAAACTTCATAATTCAAAAAAGCTGGTGAAATTTAAGAAAATTTGAATTAAATTCAAAAATTCAAAAAAAAATCTCTAAAAATGGCATAAACCCTACAATTAAAATCCTAGGTTTTCAATTCCCGCGACACAGACAGCGGCACCACAGGCCAACACCACCAATCGATTCATCTCGACAATTGGAGTTGATTGGCATCTTCAATTTCACATGTTGCCTTCTCCATTGTCGACAATTTGGACGTGAAGTTTTGCCCGTAGCCGCCATAAACCCTAGCCATCGAATCCGCCTCCACACCCAACGGCGGCACGTTCCACGCCCACCATTGGACGCACCCTGATAAGGCCGATCCAATGGTGTTGTCAACTGCACATAATATCGCTAGAAAAGCCATGAATTTGCGATAAACATACTCTGGAAACATTAAAAGAGGGCCGCCCTGGATAAAGCCAGGGCGAAGACGTGTCAATTGGCACGGAGTTTGCGTGAGAAGCTCGGCCAATTGACGGGAATTGGCCGGTCAAACTTGCGTGATTTCCGCTAGGATTTTCTCAAACCTTAGCTCGCGCCACCGATAATTCCCGCCGCCTTCCTCTACCTCCGAACGTGCAACCATTGGCGTTGGAAAGCCCTTGGACCAGGCTAGACCGTGGCCTTGGTCCATCATTCCAATTTCTATCGCTTTGTCTTGAATTTCGTGTCAAAGGTAGGTTGTTGACCGACTTGAAATTGAACCTAGGGTTCGGTTTTCCTTCCTAATTCCACCACCTCCACCTCTCTAGGGTGTCCGACGGCCTGGTGGTTGACACCATCGTCCCATTCTTGGGGTGGTGGCTCGATTTGACGTTCGTTTGACATTAATTTGAATATGCTTAAATTTTTCTAACATTTTTCTAATCAAAACCTTATGTTTTTGAAACTTGTTTTGATAAATCATTAAATTTGAAACATTGTCGGGTAGAGCTCCGCGACACACGTGTCGTGGCCCATATTTGATGCTTCATTCTTCGTATTTTTCGCTTGTCAACACCTGTGGGATTACAATTATTTGAAAAATAAAATTAATACAAATCAATGCATTCATTCCATGCAATTTAGATTTGAATTTACAGCATGAAAAAGTAATGAAAAATAGAAAATATATTTTTTCTATATCAGTGCCTAGATCTCACTCTAATACCAATTGATGGGATTTAATTGCAGTGAAGGAATTTTTCTTTCCATGATCTTTCCAATTTAATATAGAAAAACTAATTATCACAAATTCCATTTAATTATACTATCTAGATTGCAGATAAAAGCATGCAATTTAGAAAATAAATCATAAATCATGCATACTACGGATCTTAGATAAATTAATAATAATTCATTTCCAAAGATCAGTAGATTGCTTGCGCCTTCTCCACGTGTTGAACTTGAATATCTATCTTAGATCTTCTAACATATTCTTATTTAAAGGTTTTAATTATTGATGTGGATAATAACTATCAAACCTATAAGATTAAAAGAAGAAGAAAATAAATACTGCAGAGATATAGAAGAGAACATGTTTAATCTGCACGTTGTAGAGTTTAGTGTATTTAATTTTATCTTCTTCTTTCCTATTTATAGAATATGTATGACTATGTTAATGATCCAATGAAATTTGGTCTGTGCCTCCCTTTAGGCTTTAACTAATTAAATTGAGCCACAATTTAATATAAAATCAATAAAATATTAATTCTAACCACTATAAAAATTAATATTGACTCACCCATCCAAATCCAAATTACGAATAATATGGGCTTCCTTTTTAATTAATTTATTTTCCGTATTTAAGATTGTAATATCAATTATTTAATTTGAGCCTGTTGATGGCTTTAATTAATTAATATATTTTACCAAGAGTGGTCCAGTTGAAAATATTATTTATTATACTTAGGAAAAAATTCCAAGCCGGTCGAGCTTCTATATAATAAAACCTTTTCTGAACACCTATTGAGGATATTATCAACTTGGTTCTTCAGGATATGATTTAATGAAATAACAATCCTAGCACCGCTAGATATTGATTACCACTACCCAAGATATCAATATTCTTGAGTTACAAAAAACACGCACCTTTTGATGATTCAAAGTAGTGCATAATCAATACCATATGCTCAATATTATATACAATGATTAAGAAAGAAATAATCATCGAGACCTCATTTTTTAATAATCAACAAAAAAGACCCATCTCAACGTGAGTCTATTTATTGCTACACCGCACTAGTGTAATTAGTTTACCAAGGTCAGTGAACTTTCGACTGACACTGCAACATTTCACGATAGATCATCTAATTCTATCTAGGTTGTGAAACTTTGTTTTCTTATTCAAGACACCGATTGAGAAACCTTTAGTGTTGACTTGCTTGTTCAATTATAATCACAAATTATATTTGCTCTCAATATAATCACCAAGTTATAAAAGGCAAACCATGCAACAACAATATTATTCACAAGTGACGGAGAATGTTAGTTCTTAGAGTTATTAATACATAAGTTGCTCGTAAAGCATATTTTCTAATATATAATTCTAGCAATTATTAGTTTAGGCTGCAACATGGTAAGTAGATAAATCTATCTTGGTTATCTATTCATGTTGGTACATTGCTTTTTGCATGAGTGTCCTCAAAAGTCTCATACATATGAAAATACAATATATATATATATATATATATATATATATATAATACAAACTTATAAAATGTAAATCATCTGATGAGGTTTTAATTCCAATGAAGGAATTATCCTTACTCAGGATCTATCTAATATTATATAGAGAATTCTAGCACATGTATTCGAATTATATAAGAGGAAACTTATGCATCCTCTGGTGAAAAAAGTGTAATCGGGAGATGAGAGAGGAACTGGAAGAGTTGAGAGAGCTGAAAAAGCAACAATCGTGTCTAGCCATGTTGTCTCTCATAAAGCTCATGTTTAGATAAGTAATCACGGATAGGTATATGCAGGCCATCAGCCAGGTAGTGGCATAATTATTGCCATTAGCAAATGGCTAATGGCCCCACACAAATCATTACAACAAATTATATAAGTTTGCCTATGGAAAATTTGCTAATGGCCCCACACAAAACATTACAACAAATTATTTAAGTTTGCCTATAGAAAACGTAGCTGGACAATTATTATTTTGAAACTGATCGTTACGATTTTATAAGTTTAGTCTTCAATTTTTAAAGAAGCAGAATGACTAATACTCCTTTTCAGATAAGAAAGATAAATTATATCCATTATATATAAATAAAACTCATTTTTATCTTTTAGTGTGGCGGTGTGTGTCAGACCAATTTTAATTAATGCATACTCACACCATACATAAATTTAGTGTGTGAAAATGTATTAGATTAATTTTAGTTAATACACGCTTACAAACTTGAATGAAGTACAACTTATTATGTAAGTGTGTATTGTTTGTATTTAGTAAAAATATAAATAGGAGTTCGAATGTGTTGCAAAAAAAAAAAAACAGTGATACCGATAGTTTGAGAATAAGTGGGAAGTTTGGAAAAGGTGATAGGGTGTGGAATTCGAGGAAGATGCTCTAAAAGATGAGAGGATGGTGTGGAGTTCGAGGGAAGATAATAGGGGAAGGGGTACGGTGTTGACTATGTGGTGGAAGACGAGGGTGGAGTGGAGTGGAGTGGGGTGCAGTGGGGTGGGGTGGGGTGGGGATGGGCGTGGAGGACGCGAAGTTAGTTTTTTTTGTACAACCACGGTGGGGTGGGGAGTTTTCGAATTCTGGTTTTTCAATTTTATTTTTAATTTATTTTTATTTTATACTCATTAAGAATAAATATCATTTTATTCAAGAAAAAGTAGTTTTTATATATATTTTCATAAGTGTGCGTATAATTTACGTTTACTAATACCTTGGTTCCATAAGAGAGTGCTTAAATTGATGTTTTTCTCTGTTCCACAAGAGTGTGTCTATTCTTTTTTTCAAAATTACCTCTTAAGTTTTTTAATTTATCTTTTCAATTTATTTACAAAAATAATCAAAAAATAACTCACATTTTTTCTCGACTTACCCACACATTCCTATATTAAAAAGTGTAATCTTTTCTCCACTCAAAACTATCACTACGACACTACCTAACTTATATTAAAATTTATGCCCATGAAAAGTATGCATACTTTTATGGGACGATGGGAGTATATCAAAAAGATATTTTTTAACACTAACCAATTTCTTTAAATCTCTGTAAAATATAAAGTTTGAATAGATCCATTAAGTAAACATGCTCAATTGTTAGAAAAATTGAAACGCCAATGGATCCAAACACAATATATGCGTTTACCTATGAAGTTGTCATTTTGGTGTGAAGAAGAAAAAGAAAGGTCTTGCATATCTGGTTGAAAGACATTTGCATCTGGTGGAGCAAACAGTTTGATGTTTGTTCTCTCTCTCTCCCTCTCTTTCTCTCTCTCTCTTTCAAGGTTCCTTGATAATTAATAAATGGAATTGTTCACGAGTCCACATACATGCATATGTGAACAAATTTATGCCTGTAAATCATCTCTACTGGGGTTTAATGTTTCTGGAAAGCACCATTAGATTAGCTTATCTTGGTCATACTTAGAGTTTCCCGTTCACTGCTGATCGATCTTGTTTTTAGGGGGTTAATTAACAGTAATTCGAGCTGGAATTTAGAGTAATAACACAAGGATTTAACG
>JAYDZE010504886.1:0-15599 GCA_034509125.1 Monilaria moniliformis
CTAGGAGTCGGGAACAAGCTAGAAGATTCGAGGTTGGAATTCGTCTCGTGGAGAAGGAGCAAGCCAACGTCAGTCTTCGGAGACTACAAAGTGTAAGTTTTCTATTTCTCTTAGAAAACATGAATTAGGATTTAAATTAATCCTATGTGTTTTCTGCGGTCTAGCTGTCGTAGAAGTTTTGCATGAAATTAATTTGTAAATATTTTCCCATATTATTCCTGGATAGATCTGGGGAAGGGAATTCCTTCATTGGAATTTAAATTCAAACCCCAACAATACCAAACCTAACATCACTTATTCGTTAGGGAAACCTATCGAGTAAGGGGTGTTACAATTATGATGTGGTTCAATATGCCAATTACGAATCACCGACGTGCACTTCTGCAGCGATGATAGCCCCTCACATCCAACACTGTCGTGGCGCTGCTGGAAATCCTCGATGTATCATTCCAACGTATTAGTAATATGCAGGAACAATGACCTGCTCATGTGGAACCGGCGACGAAGCACAATTGGACCCCATCATGGCTCATCGGCAAAATAATCTGTGACGATGCGTTAAGCGGCAATTTTGCATTTTCGGTATATGTACGTCCTTGGAGCGCGGGGCGGTGCAACAACTCTTCTTTCACACCTCTTCTTGTGGGCTTTCAATGCCGCATCAATCATTCTATCCTCTGCCTCAAAATCGGAACTAGAATTGAAATTTCGCGCTCTCGGTATACGTACAGAATCGTCTTCTTGATGCAGATACATGAGACTTTTGTTCGATCCCATATTCCAACTATGTGGATTAATAGGATCCCAACCCTTTCACGACAAAGAGCTAGAAAACTTGCAAGAGCAATTGGGTCAATTGGAAAATTCCAGAATTTGGATCCAAGAATGAGGAAGTGAAAGAAGGTGTGAATGAAAGTGATGAAATATAGGGGGTATTTATAGGTGAAAATTGATTAAAATAAAAATAAAAATCCCTGACACCTTACCACCTCATCCCCCTCCCCCCAATTTCACCCCGTGAAGAAACCTGCCAAAGTTAATTTATATGTAAACTTTGTTATTTCGATTCTATTAAAAAATAAAAAATAAAAACAAAAATTGATTTAACTATTGGGAACCGGCCGACAACCGGCCGTTATAGCTGGGCGTTCAGCCGCGTCCCCCGTGTTTCCTGCGGCCACGGCGAGGCCAACCCCACCTGGAATGTCGCCCTTCTTCGGCCGCCGCATTGTGGCTAAAAAACGCACCATTTCCTGACATGGATAAGGGTGCTCCTAAAACCTCAATAGGATAAGGGTTCTTGTCCATGACTAGATGAATTAGTTGTAGAGACGGTAATGAAATTTATGTTTGGGGGTTAGAATTATGGCTAAAATTTGAAATTTCGAGCACAATTTGATAATTCGACTATATTTAATCCTAAAAAAATGCAGTTTTAGCCTAATACTACTAAAAATACTAGTTAAAAGATGAGTTTTTAGACAGAAATTTCTATCACAACCTTTAGCAATTGAATTAATTATATTCTCAAACTCTTCAAGTTAACAATCTATTCCAATTTTTTCAATTTATATCAATTTTATCAATCATTTTTTGAGATAATAGTTTCAAGAAAATAAAAATTGAAGTGCAATATTATTAATATCATATTTTTTTGGAGTAAAATAATAGGTCATCTTCCGGCACATTATGTTACGACTAAATTGTTTGGAGTGAAATTTCGATGATAAAATTGATCCAATTTGAAAAAGTTATGATAAATTTAATGAGTTTCTAAGATTTGTGAAGTTTAATTAGAACGTATTTTGAGTAGCGGCCGCGGGCTTCCTTTACATTAAAATAAATACAAAATATATATGTAGTCACATTTTCCATAAGATACTAAAATAGCAGTCCTTGAGTTTCTTGGTATGTAGTCTTCAAACATAAGTGCGTGTCTGTGTGTGTTTTTGTTTGGTGCCATGAATTCCTCTGGCCAGCAACGATTCCACCTCAATCTTGAGAGCGTGTCTGTGTGTGTTATTTGGATGGATTTAAGAGGATATAGATTCTATTTTCATGTTTATTTAATTCTCCTTTTCACTCCTCACTACAAGCTTGGATAGGGGTGATAAGGAAAATTTCGGTTTCGGTTCGGTTTTGGTTAGCGTGTAAGGAAAATTTTGGTTATCGGTTATAACCGATAACCAATCGGTTATAACCGAATAATCGAAAAACCGATCTACGTGTTAATATATATAATATTGGTCCTTAAATAATTAATATGCGCATGTAGCTGAGTTGGTGGAGTGCATGCTTTGCAAGTCAGAGACCCGAGATTGAGCCCCAACTCTGCATCAAATTTTTTTAAAAGTAAAAGACCCCTCCTCATCCCACATCGGTTGTAGAGAGGATGGGGAAGTATGCTCTTATAAAAAAGGGGTAAGCATACCATTTTGCTCATACACTAACTTGTCCCACATCGACTGCAAAGAGGAAGTGGAGAGGGTTGAGAGGTTTATAAAATGAGAGGCGGTCACAATGGCTTGTAACGTTGTCTAGTGGGCTTCCAAAATGGCCACTGGTAACGAGTTTAATTTTATAATTTAGTTAAAATTTTGAATCGGTTACCGTCAGTTAACCGAATAACCGATCGGTTATTGAAGGAACCGACTATTTAATCGGGTCGGTTTCGGTTACATATTTGGACTGTGTTTAGAATCGGTTAACCGACAATTTCGGTTCGGTTAACTGAACCTATCGATTAAGCAACCCTAAGCGTGGAAATATAATTAATATCAAACAAAATGACACCCAAAATGAACACCAATGTGATCTAATTCACATGAAAATAAAAGAAGGAAACATATATTGTCCTTGTTCTTGTTCTTGTGATCATGAATGACATGCATCTGATCATCCAACTCGTACAATGTGACACGATGATCTTCTATCATGTCATCGAAAGAGAATCACTAATTATGTGATATGGAAAAACAAATTCCTTATACAACTTTTTTTGTACAATTTAAGTACCACACGGCCAAACAGAAGTAAATATTTTAAATGAACAAACCTAATTAACGTGTATTAATTAATTAAAAAAACTAAAAAAAATTGTAAATCCTAATTTTGAAACAATTACAGTTAATTTAACAAAGATTAACTGGTATACGAAATTTTGAAACCAAATAGTAAAGAAAAAAAATTATTTATGATATAATCAATCAAGATAGTTAATTACAACAAAATATTAATAAAGGAAAACTGATAGTGTGAAACACAGGGTCAGTTTCTCTCTTGCCAAATCATCTTCCATTATCAGATTGTACAATGAGTGTGGTGTGTGTTAATTTATACCTGATATAAGTGGGTATAAAAATAACTTTCATGTATATCATTTTTTTGAGAGATTTAACATGCTATATATTTTATGTATATGGAATAATGGAAATTTCAAATCTCAATTATATTTCTGTACTTACTGTTTATTTTCTATTTAATTAATATAAATCGGCACCAAAATATGGTTAATCATGACACTAATAAATAAAATTATTTATATATATATAATATATATAATGTAAAATATGTTTTCACAATCAAGATTTTATTTCACAATATTTCAAAACATGACCTGTTAATAATAGTGATACACAACTATCTCACAAACACCATACCCCAGAATTATGAAATGAAAAAAGAAAAGAAATGAAAATATTCCACCGGGCTCCAGCAAGAGGTTACCTTTTGTTGGGTTTTGTTTGGGCTCTCAACTTTGTGGAGAAAGATTCAATTGGAGTTGTCCCATGTAATCACTAAATGGAGCAATGCTAGGTTAAATAAAAGGCACTTTTATTTGAAAAAGGCGCTGACAGAAAAAGATAGAGAGAGAGGGAAATTCATATCAAGTTTCAGCAGCGACCAGTTTTGATTTTTATTTCCATTGGAGGTCCAAAGATTGTCCGATCATTTTGAAATTTTAACTAAAGGTAGAAGACTCAACAAGCTTCATTATGACTGGTGGAAATCGAATTTGGACAGTTAGATTTTTTAGTTGTTAATTTTTGAATAGGCTGCCGATTTTGGGGTGTTTTAGCATCTTTTGGAGTTGTACTGATTTTCTAGTGCCTTTGTTGTGTTTCTAAGGACTAGATATCATTTGTATACTTGTTGGGATACGAACTCCTACCTTTTATTTGGTGATAGTGGATTTGTAGACCTTTGGGTCTCGTGGTTTTTTACCTCTTCACATTGACGAGAATTTTCCACGTAAATCTTGGAGTTGTTGTGTTGTATTATTTCGTCATTGGTTTTCATCCATTCTGATGCTAACATATTGTGCTCCTAACCTATTCTTGCAAATCGGGGAGGTTTGATTATATCCGATGTGCTTAAATTAAGCAGTTCATCCCAACAAAGTGGTATCAGAGCCACAGTTTGTGACTTTGATTTGCTTGAATTATGGAGGCATTTAATAATAGTAAAATGATTTGTTTGAATGACACGAATTATAACATTTGGAAGGATAGGATGAAGGATCTTTTATTTGTGAAAAGTTGCATCTACTTGTGTTTGCTTCTGATAAGCCGGAGTCTAAGAGTGATGAAGAATGGATTTTTTAGCATCAACAAGTTTGTGGTTATATTAGAATGTGGGTGGATGACAATGTTCGCAATCTTGTTGAAAACGAAACAAATGCCAAAACACTCTATAATACACTTGAAAAGTTGTATGCTTCCAAGATAGGTAACAACAAACTGTACTTGTTAAAACAATTGATTAATTTGAGATACTCTGAAGGTACAACAACATCTAATCACGTTAATGAGTTTCAAGGTATGTTAAATCAATTGTCCAATGTTGGTGTTACTTTTTAGGATGAGATATTTGGTCTGTGGCTGCTTAATACTTTGCCTGACTCCTGGGCGACATTTCGAGTCTCGCATACTAATTCTTCTCTTGAAGGAACAATGTCTTTCGATTATGCCAAGAATTAAATTTTCAATTAAGAGATTAGAAGAAAAACTTACAGCACTTGGGTCGTGGTTACAGAGCAAAGGGGGATAAATCAAAACAGAGGTCAGGGCAATAGAGGAAATAGAAGAAACAAGTCCAAGTCTAAGTACAAGGATGTTGAGTGTCATTATTGCCACATAATAGGTTACCTTAAGAAGAATTGTTGGACGGAGAAGTCTGAAGAAAATAGTATTGATTGTGTTGGTGCTACTACAAGTGCAGATCTTGTCATTATTTATGATGACCATGATATTAATTTGGTCTCTTGTAATATATGTTGGGTTGGTGACTCTGGTGCTGCATTATGTGTCACTCCTAGAAGAGAGTTCTTCAACACTTACACTGTTGGTAATTTTGGTTCCTTGATAATGGGCAAAATGGTCTTGCCAAAGTTATTGGCATGAGAAATATTTGTTTGAGAATGAGCAATGGCTCTATGGTGCTAGTACGAGATGTTAGAAAAATGCTCCTAATATTCTATTGAACTTGATTTCCATTGGGAAACTTGATAGTAATGGTTATAGTAATACCTTTGTTGATGGAAAATGAAAAATTAGCTAATGGTCCCTGACTTTGGCTAAAGGTTCTAAGTTGAATGAAAATTTGTATATGTTGCAAGCTCCAACTTCAGATAGATTAGTGAATGTTTTTGAAAAACTATTTTCACCAGATTTGTGGCATAAGAGGTTGAGTCATGTTAGTGCCAAGGGACTTGAAAATTTGGTAAAGAAAAATATTCTTCCAGGTATTAGGAGTTCCAGATTTGAAAAGTGGACTAATCCTCCTTATCGCCAACCAAATTTGTTAGATTTGGTTCACTCAGATTTCTGTGGTCCTTTGAAGGTAAAAACTAATGGTGGTGCATCTTATTTTGTGACTTTTTTTTTATGATCATTCCAGGAAGCTATGTGTCTATGCCTTGAAATCCAAAGATCAAATGCTTGACAAGTTTAAGGATTTTCAAGCTATAGCTAAAAGACAAAAACTGGAAGGAAATTGAAATGCATCAGGTTAGACAATGGTGGTGAGTACCGTGCACCATTTGATGAGTATTGTAGGCAACAAGGGATCAAACTCCAGAAGACGCCTCCCAAAATGCCTCAGTTGAATGGGATGACTGAAAGAATAAACAGAACATTGACGGATCGTGTCAGATGCATGTTGTAGGAGTCGAAACTTCCACAATCATTTTGGGGTGAGACTTTATATACTGCCACTTATGTTATTAATCTCATTCATACGATTTCTTTGCAGGGTGATGTACCATAAAATGTCTGTATTAAACATCTTTTATGATCATTTAAGGGTGTTTGGTTGCAAAGCTTATGTTTATGTTCCTAGAGATGAAAGATCAAAGTTAGCTGCAAATGCAAGGTAATGCATCTTCACTAGATCTGGTTAAGATGAGTTTGGTTACAGATTGTATGATCTTCTTATGAAAAAGATCGTACAGAGTCATGATGTGGTGTTTTGTGATAACCAGACTAGTGATGACATTAATGAGACAGAGAATTCATATTCTCACTCTCATGATGACCTCATTAATGATGATCCATGTTTTACGCCACAAATGCCCACTACAGTTGGTGGTGATATAGTTGAAACTGATATGCAGCATAAAGAATTTGTTGATGGTTAGAAAGATGAAAACTTACAAAATCATCCAGATATTGTTAATGATGATCTACAAGAAGTTGAACTCAAAAGGTCTACTAGAGATAGACAACAATCTACCAGATATTCTTTAAGTGACTATGTGCTCTTAACTGATGGGGGGAGCCTGAGTAAGTTGAAGAAGCTATGGAAAGTGTGGACAAGCAGGAATGGTTTCATGCAATGAATGATGAGATGAAACCTTTTCATGATAACCATACTTCCATGTTGATGTCATTACCGAATGGTAAAATAACTCTGAAGAACATGTGGGTCTATAGGCTGAAATAAGAAAAATATAATTTCAAATCATGATACAAGGCAAGACTGGTTGTGAAGGGTTTCATTCAGAGAAAAAAACTTAATTTTGATGACATTTTCTCATCGCTGTGGGAATTTCTTCAATCTAGACTGTGTTGGGGTTGGCTATTAGCATTGACTTAGAAATTGAGCAAATGGATGTGAAAACTGTTTTTCTTCATGGTGATTTGTATGAAAAAATTTACATGGAACAACCGGAAGGATTTAGGGTTAAAAGCAAAGAGGATTATGTTTGGAAGTTGGAAAAAAGCTTGTATGGTTTGAAACAAGCTTCAATACAATGGTACAAGATATTTGAGTCTGTGATGAGGCAACAGGGCAACAAAAAGACTACTTGTGATTATTCTGTGTTTGTTCAAAAATTCTCCCCGGATGATTTTATCATCTTATTGCTCTATTTTGATGATATGCTTATTGTTGGTCAGAGTGTTTCCAGAATGTACAAGTTAAAGCGAGAATTGCGCAAGTATTTTGAAATGAAAGATTTGGGGCCGGCAAAGAAGATTCTTGGGATAATCATTTCTAGAGATAGAAAATAAAGAAAATTGTAGATGTCACAAGAGAAATACATTGAGAAAGTACTTGAGAGATTTTGAATGGAGAAGGCTAAGCCTGTTAGAATTTATTTGGTGACACATATGAAGTTGAGTAGCAAATAGAGTCCCTCCACTGATGAAGAGAATGCAGAAATGAAAAATGTTTCTTATTTTTCTGTTGTTGGTAGTTTGATGTATGTTATGGTTTGTACAAGACTTGATTTAGCTCACACAGTTGGTGTGGTGAGCAAATTTCTTTCCAATTAAGGAAGAGAGCATTGGAATGCAGTTAAGTTGATTTTGAGATATCTTCGTGGTACTCCAGGTTTAAAGCTTTGCTTTGGAGGTGGGAAATTTGTTCTCACCGATTTTACACATTCTAATATGGCTGGAGACGTTGATATCTTACGGTCTACTTCATGGTTCTTGACTATATTTGCAAGAGGAGCTATTTCTTGGCAATCTAGGTTACAGAAATGTGTTGCTTTGTTGACAATCAAAGTTGAGTTCATTGCAGCTATAGAAGCATGCAAGGAATTGTTATATTTGAGGAGGTTCTTGGATGAACTTGGTTTCTCCCGAGACAGGTATGTCTTACATTTTGATAGTCAATGTGCAATGCATCTTGCAAAATATTATACTTTTCATTCCAAGTTGAAACATATTGATGTGGGGTATCATTGGATATGTGATGTGCTGGATAAAAAGTTGATTGAACTTGAGAAAGTTCATACAGATGAAAATGGGTTGATATGATGACAACATTTTTGCCAAGATGTAAGTTTTAAATGTGTTGTCCTTTTGCATAGATGACAAGGTCCTCCACATAGTTGCGAGGGAGGAGATTTGTTGGGTTTTGTTTGGGCTCCCAACTTTGCGGAGAAAGGCCTAATTGGACTTAACCCATTTGACCACTAGACGGAGCAACGTTAGGTCAAATAAAAGACAACTTGATTTGAAAAAGGTGCTGACATAAAAAAGGTAGAGATAAAGAAAAATTCATAGCAAGTTTCATTAGCAACCAATTTTGGTTTGCTTCTCAACCGAAGGTCCAAACATTGTCTGATCGTTCTAAAAATTTAAATGAGTGTACAAGACTCATCAAGCTTCTTGGACTAGTGGAGATCACATTTGGATGGTTAAATTTTCAGTTATTAATTTATGAGCAGGTTGCTGATTTTGGGGTGTTTTAGCATCTTTTGGAGTTGTATTGATTTTCTAGTGCCTTTGTTGTGTTTCTAAGGACTACATATCATTTTTATACATGTTGGGCTACCAACTCATACATTTTATTTGGTGATAGTGGATTTTTAGACCTTTGGGTCTTGTTGTTTTTTACCTCTTCACATTGAAGGGGGTTTTCTACGTAAATCTTGGTGTTGTTATGTTGTCCTGTTTTGTGTTGTTTCGTTATTGGTTTTTATCCATTTTGGTGCTAGTATATTGTGCTCATAACATATTCTTGCAAATCGAGGAGGTTTGATTATATATGTTGTTCTTAAATTAAAACCTTCCTCCCAAAACCTTTGGAATCATACAAAATCATGCCAGAAAAATCCAATGGCCCAAATTTTTCACCTTTAACAATTGTCTTCTTCTACATGATGTCAATGTCATCGATTTCTCATCTATCCTGCACCTTTTTCCATGAGATTATCTTAGCCATTAACAGTGCCTTAGAGCACTCACAATCCATCGAAAAAAGAGGTTGGACTACAGGGACGACACAAGAAGAGAGGTTGCAGGGAAATTGGGCCGCAAGCAGCGCTCGGGACCGCGGCAGAGGCGCCAGACGTGGCTCGAGCCGCACGCACGTGTGCCGTGCCGACATCCCTCTAGACCATTAGATGGCGCATGCACAACACGCGCTATACAGCGTGTATTTTGTGTTTTAAAATTTAAATTTCTTTATTTCTTCGACTGTTTGCTTTTTTAATTTTATATTTTTATTTTATTAAACAATCAACCGTTGGGCTATATTAATATTTTTTCATTGTCCAACGGCATTGTAAGTTTTCCCTTTTTTATTTTCTCTTTCTATAAATACTCATTTCCCCTTACATTGCATTTCATCTCAATTCATCTTCATTTCTTACTATTGTTTCAATTCTTTTCCTTCATCTTTCATTTGCTCATACAACAAAAAATGGATTCACACAATACATTCAATCTCGACCGAAAATCGCTCGCTCAATTCCGGTGTCAACCCAATCAATTCAAACACATTCCAAGACTTTTTACATGCCACAAACCCAAGCAATCCAAACCCAACCTTTTCTGAAAACAACCAAATCATCCGTTCGTGGGGTCCAATTCAAGTCCACTTGGACTCTCAGAGATCCATCCAAGAGACGACGATATGGAGGAAGTGGATAAGGCTTAAGGATCCAATGTGACGAAGGGCCAAATTAAGTATTCCCTCGAGGAAACAAAGGCACTGGCCAAACTATTCACCAATGTCTCTGAGGATCCCACATTGGCAACCAAAAAATCAATTAAGTTTTTTAGGAGAAGATCGCTCATGGATACAGCTACAAAACATACCGGAGCACTCACGGGTGATTATGTGCACATTCGAAAGCACTATGCTCAAGTGCAACAAGATGTTTCTAAATCCGCGAGCTACATCAACAACTAGAAGAAAGTATGGCCGAGTGGTGCAAGCACATATGATCTTTTATAAGGACCAATCCAAGCAATGTAAGTACGAGGACATGTGAGACGTTATGAAGGACAACCCCAAGTTCTATGGCAGTGTTGATTGTGGTTTGTAGTGAACGAAGTTGTCCGCTTTCGACCAATATTCAAACAGCGGTTATGCCGAAGACGCTTCGACTCCCAAGTTGGGATCGAGTGATTCAGTCTGATTGGTCAAAAAATAACAAAGTGGAAGGAGAAAGGGAAATGACGACAACGGCGAGGGGCGGAACCGGGAGTTCAGTGCAATTTTCAGAGCTGGCCTAAAAAATGAAATCGACGAGTAAAGCATTGATGATGAACATGTAATACAAAGCGTTGTCCAAAGACACGTCGAGGATGACCGAGACCCAACGACAAAAACATGATCAATTTGTCGAATCTGTTTGACGCAAATTATGATTTTTCTATTTGTATTTTTTTTAGTCGTGTAATTTTTTATTTCACTATTGTAATTTTTTATTTAATTATGTGATTTTCAAAATATTAGTAGTTTATTTTAAATTTAGAAATGTCAGGATTTAAATAAATATATGAAATTGTAGATTAATAAAATAAATAATGAAGTAAAATAGTGAGTGGTGATACTATGAATAGATAAGGTCTATCCTGATTTTGTGGTTTGTGGGTTATGGATGCTTATGGTTTGGCCTTAAAAGCTGACGTAACACCTGAATAATATAGGTTTGAGCCATGTTTATGGTTTGGGTTGTGAGTGGTCTTACCGCTCAACGCGTCGCTCTTTTTACCGCCCAATCTCACCATCTTCTACTCTTTGCCGCATAGAAAAGTTACCACAGAGAAAATCGACAAAATTATGGCCAGAACTATGAGTAAGGTGAATGATGAGGGTAAAAAATGGAGAATATGCATGGGAATGAGGGATAGACCTCTCTAGATACCATTTCGTTCTCTAACTTATATAATTCCCACTACTGCACATCAATTTATTCATTAGTGAAATCCAAAATTCACCTATAGATATGCACAATCCACTCTACAACTTGCTCTCCTCTTGTTGAATTTAATCACACACTGAAGTGTAACAACATTTTATGCCAATGCTGAAGATGTGTCTGAACCAAGAATTACATGTGGGGAGTGTCCCTGTGCAAGCCAGTGCAGCCCTCCGCCGTCTCTGCCACCACCGAGGTTTGTATACGTGACTAAGGCAACCTCACTGCACCGGCCGGTAACCTACAATATGGATCTAATCCATATGATTGGCCGTTTTAGTCTTGTGCTCTGTCATCTGTCTCTCATCAAATTGATATGTTTGTTTTGGTTGTCATGCTATTCTCTGCATTTCAACTTCTAGAGCTTTAATTGGTGTTAAAGAGTAGTAAAGTTGTAATTGGGGGATTCACTATTAATTTGTATATGTCTAGGCATAATATATGAATTTGTATCCAGATATAATGTGTAATAAACTATGTAACCGTAATGTGCTTATACATTGGTGTTATGTAAATTTCCACACATGTTGCACTTCCTTATCATATGTACCTATACCAACTCTCAAAATTTACTCGGGTTACCTCATACCTGCCCAATCTTGAAATTTTCCCATAATTTTTAAGTATCATTAAGAAAATATTGCACTTTCACCTATCAAAAAAATCATGGCTTCATATTGTAAGATTCCTATCTTTGGTGGTTCGCAAACAGCTTAGCAACCGTCTAGAAAACAACATAAACATATATATATATATTAATATATATATACATACCATATTTGGATCCTTATTCTCTACGTTCTTAACAATCTAAGGCACCATCAATCCGAGAACGTGAATAGATAGAAGCATCTAAATTTGCAGAGAGAATTCACGTAATTCACGTCCTATTTACATCACTTATCAATGACCGGCGGTTATTAATCGTTTTGCTTCCGCTTTACGTAACTTTTAATCATTGGCTTAAAATTCATTTAGCCTAGAATTCTAACAGATGGTATCAGAACCAACATAACCTCTGCCTTGATTAGTGTGTTTTTTAATGTGTTTTGATTATGGTTGACGAAATTTTTGTGTTGACTTTTCTTGTGAAACTTGTTTATTTTCTGCTCGTATTCTGTTCGACAAAATGTTGAACTATGTTTTACCATTACTGCAAGTTGTATTTTTCACTCAACGTGTTTGACAGAATGTCGAAGTGAGATCACTTGTTTTGTTCAACCATCTTTGTTTTGAGCCTTGAAACTCTTCGACCCATATTTGTTAATCTTTCGATAGCATTGTATCTGGGCTATGTTCTCGCCAAATTTCTAACAAATTAAAGTTTCATTTTTTGATTTTGAATCATTGCTTCACCAAATTTTGAAACAAAATAGGATTTTTCATTTGCTTTTAAATTGTGAAGTCGTGAACATTTATGAACTTGAATTGTTCGACAAAAATGCCGAACTGAAAACTCTATCATTTTGTTGAAACTTGAGATACATGCCCACCATATATTCGACGAAAAGCCAAAGTGAAATTGTTCTTTTTCGACCCCAAAAACTATCCAAAATTCGATTGCCTTTTGGCTCGTCCTACAACGATTAATATTTGAAAGTTCTAGTTTCAAGTAAATAACGATTAAATCGAGTTTTGATACGAAAGTTTGAGAACTTTTGGAGATATTTTTGGAAATTTTGGAACCCAATTTTCTACTATAATTGGCCGAATTTCTTTCAGTTGAACAACGAGTGGTGGCTGGCCGTGTGGCTGGACTGCCGGAAATGACGCACGGTGGGCGGAGACGTCGCGACAACAGCGAAATTCCATATGCAAAAGTGGTTTACGGCGGCGGTTATAGGGCGAAGCGACACATCCTGCAACCGTTTCATCTGCAATTCGGACATGGGTCGGGTCATGGGCAGTCCACGGGTTCACGGGCCGGACCTTGGGCTAATGAGTAGCTGGGCCATCAATTTATGGACCTTCTACTGGTGTTTTATTTTTTATTTATGCACTGAGCTAGAAAAGTTATTTGGGTACATATATTTTGGTCTTTTCCTTTGATTTGTTGTGGTAAACTTGGGCCGAGAATAAAGGCCTAAGTTCTTGTCTCCTTTGATTTAGCTTAAGACAAGAGAATAAAGCTAACTTTGGGGCAAAACTTCAGGTGATTAAGGCTGTTGATTGAGCTATTGCTGGAAATTAAATGAAGCCGATTTTAAGTATAACTCTTGAGTTTTTTGAATTAATTTTGGTCCTTTTATTTGGGCTTAAATTTTAAAGTAATTTGGTTGAGTTATTTGTCTCAAATTGGGCTCAATTGTGCACTTTGAGTTAAAATTCGCATGTCCCTCGTTGTTTAAATTCCCAAATAAAATTCTAATTATAAACACTTATGTCAAAGGGTATTATATTTATACCATACACTGATATATTCTTTTAAATATAGATATATTAAAAGGCATATATTTGTGTTTATAATTGAATATCATGCGATTTACGTAATTTAAATTAATTAAAGAGTAGCCACATCATCTTTAATTGTTTATCATAAATTACGTATTTAAGGTTATTAATCACATAAGAAAATGACATAATTTGTGATTAATTATAATAAGTACGATAAATCTTATCCCACATGAATTTTTATTATACTTATATGATTAATTAGGATAAAATAACATATTTTTTTCTTTATTTTCCCACATGTATTAAGAAAAGATATATATTATGTTAGTTTTATCGGTTGTTTATTCAATTAACTAATTATTTATGTGATTAGATATATTAGTACAATAAAATTTATCCCCTTGGATTTTTATTATATTTATATACCTAATTAGGATAAACTAATAGATTATTTTCTTGATTTGCCCACAAGTATCAAGAAAATAAATATACTCTGTTAGTTTTATCGTTTTGATATATGAATCATTTTGTTTAAAATTTAGCCCACATGCATCTTATTTGGTAGATGCATATTTAGTCTGCTTAACATGTTTTTAAAACATGAATTGTTTTTTTATTAGTCTCAAGTTGTTTTAAGCATGTATATTTATTAGTTGTGCAATTATAAAACCTCTTGCAAAGTTATTGATCTGAATGGAGATAACTATACAATATGGAATGAGATAATTCTCTTCCATAGGGTACATGAACATTGGTTATGCCATATGGAAAGATGAAACACCTATGCCTACTAGCACTTTAGATGATGTTTAATTTTATGAGTAGTGGAGCAATAACTGCTTCAATTTGCATTCATAAAATTAAAGTATCTGCTAGTATTCGTGGTTCTATTAGGGCATATAACGAGGCTCAAATGTTGTTGAAGGCCATTGATGAGCATTTTGAGCCATCCGACAAGGTCTTAGCGAACACTCTATTAAGCAAGTTATCAACTGTTAGGCTCCTAAACTCTAAAAGATGTGCATGGGCATGTTATTTCACATGTCATATGTTGTAATTAGTCTGAGTTATGAGATAATGTTATGTTGGATAATATGAATTCTATGGCGTCTAATGGAGTTTATATTCTTGTTGAGTTACTGAATGGCATGATATCATTAATTGTAAATGGGTCTTTTGAAACAACGAGAGACTATGTTGGTAACATCAAATGGATATTAGACTGGACTTTGTTGGGGTTTTAATTATTCCGTTGAAGGAATCCTCTTCCCAGGATATACTAGGTTAATATAAGAAATTTCTTTTACCAATTAAATTAACCTACTTTATACTAGAACACAAATAAGCATGCATTAAAGGAATTTAAAATCCTAAAACATGCTTCTAATTGGTTTTCGAATTTTACTTTTTTTGAATCTCCAAAGATTCGATGATAACTTGCTCCTTCTCCAAGTGTGTTGAATGATTTCAACCTTAGATCTTCTAATCTGTTCCCTACTCCTAGGTTTTAATATTGTGGTGGAACAATAGCTATCAAACCTATAGGACTTGAAAAAGAATGAAGAGGACAAAAGAACTAGGTTTAAACCTAGCAATTTTCGAAAATTGTCGTTATGTGTGCTAGTGTAATTTTCGAAATTTGCTAGCTAGGTTTAGGTTTCTGCATTTTCTCTTCATTCATTTCTCTTATATATAGAGTTGCAATGGGCCATATTAGGAATCCAAGGAAATTTAGATTGGGCCCCTCTGTTGGGCTTTACTAATTAAATTGAGCCACAATTTAATATAAGCCCAATAGAATATTAATTTGTACCATTATAGAAATTAACATTGGCTTATCCGTCCAAATCCAAATTACAGAAAATCTAGGCTTCTTTTTTAATTAATTTATTTCATGTGTTTAAGATATATAATATCCATTAATTAATTTAAACCTACTACTGGTTTTAATTAATCAATATCTTTTACCAAGAGTGCTACAGTTCAAAATTCTTTATTTATTATACTTTGGAATAAATTCCAAGCCGGCCGGGCTTCTGTATAA
>JAYDZE010504997.1:0-15598 GCA_034509125.1 Monilaria moniliformis
ACTTAATTGTTTTCGCTCGCTAAGTGCTCGCTAGTATGAGCATGTGCTCGCTATGTGCTCGGAAAGTGCTCGGTAATGAGCGAGCATTGTAAGTACTCGCTAAGCTTTGCTCGGTATTTTACGTTTTTTTGTAGTGAATAGATAATGTTAATTATTACAAAATGCATAACACATTGAGTATGTTGATAAGGTTATCAAATAGAACCATTTCGTAACTTGCTTATCATTAGAAGATATAGGCACGACATCATCTTCAAGCATTTCGTTTTCTAAATATATTTGAAGATACATAATTGCTGCAATCATCTCCTTTTTTGACTCCATGTCTTCTTCGACAGCGGCAAAGCATCTGAATTTTTTGTTTATTCATAATAAGAATCATCACTCAACACAATCATATAATTTGATTTCTTTTCCCGTAGAACATATGGATATTAATTTGCACCTACCTCATGTCGTAACACCATATGGATTTAATAATATGTTTATTTCTTATCTCGAATTTGACAGACTCAATTAGATTTTTGGGCTTCAACTTATTTCATCTTTTTTTTTTGTGTACCTAAACATCGTGTTGAATTTCGTGGTAAGCATTACAGTACTTGTTTTCAACGAGTACATCCAAATCAAGATAATCAATTTATTCCAATGATTTTATGGAAGAATTAATGATCGTGTATGAAGGAGAAATATGTTCTACTCGTAATCTATATTGATTGGTGTTAATTTCAAAATGGAAAATTATTGGAAAAAATCATTAAATTTTGTCAAAATCTGGTATATCTTGCAACTTTGTAAATTAGCACGAAAAAAATTCATGAAATTTCTATTTTTCTTAACTTTCCCATAAAGTCAAAATCATAAATTAATGTGGCAAAATTAAAGCTGATATGCATTTAAAGTTTTAAACCAAAAATTAAAAAAAAATAAAAATAAAAATTAAGTCCACATCATCAATCCTCATCATCTCACCTATTTATATCTCCCACGGCTCACCTGTCTCTTCTCCTTCTCGCTCTCAACTCTAGACCCATTTTTTGGATGTCGTCGGCATTACTCTTCGATTTCCGGCAGGAACCGCCGTCCGAAACCATCGTCTCTCTCTCTCATCTATTCTCGTCTCTCCCTTCGTTCCCAATTCTCAAAGAAATCAAAATCCCCAAATCATCTGAAAAGCATTCTCCCTCCATGAAATAGGGTGAAAAGCTCCAAGGTCATCGCCGGAGTCGACAGCGAGGTGTGCCAGCTCCAATACGAGCGGCAGCGGCGCCGACAAAATCATGTTGATTTTCCCTTCATTATTCGATATAGAGATTGATCATATGCCTTCCAAAAACTACATCAAAATCGGTAATGTTCATCTCTTTATGTTTCTGATCTAATGGTAATTTTGCACCTTATTTATTACAAATTCATCATCATTTAGCTTTATCTTTTTGCTTTTTTTTTTTATGAACAGGATGATGGAGGCTTGATGTTCAATTCTCTGACAATCGAGATAATGGGATGCTGATCATTGGAGCTTTGAAATCCGTATGCGTTCAGTTAATCCCTTTTCATTTCTCAATTATTTTATCTCATTTTTTGACTCCGGCGACAAGAAATCAATTCAGGTTTTGAAAACAGAGGAACTGATTAGCTTGAAATCTCAGAATGGTTCGCATTAATTAATCAATTTATTCTTGTGACACATAATTTTAACTTTTTAAATTTTTGATTTATTTGGGGCTATTTATTTTTTGAGAATGGGGAACGGAGGGAAAGACGAGAAGAGATGAGAGGAAGAGACGGTGATTTCGGCCGGAGATCTTGTCTGAAATCAAATAGGAAAGCTGGCTACATCCAGAGAAGGAGCCGAGAGTTGAGAGAGAGACAAAGAGAAGAGAGTGAGTGAGCCGTGAGAGATACCGAGACGAGAGGGGATTAGGAATGATGATGTGGCCTTAATTTTTATTTTTTGGGTTAGTCAAAACGATACTGTTTTGTTTGAGACGGCGTCGCTTTAATTCCCCACCAACTTCGGTGTTGCCATATTAGCTTTGATTTTGCTACATTAGTTTACAATTTTTACTTTATGGGACAATTAAGAAAATTGAAACTTCATGATTTTACTTGCCGATTTTCATTGTCGTGGAACAGACCCGAATTTGACCAAACGTTATGATTTTTTTGGCAATTTATCAATTTTGAAATAAAGAAAAAAATGTTGACGAACGAATTGATATAGTAAGTTGTATTGATGAAATCCTTGTGTTGTTTATGTCTAAATAGAAAGAATCAGTTAAAGATCAATTAAGAGAGTAGAAGAAATCAAGTATAAGATAATCGATTTACTTTCCTTGTATAGTGTCCAAGAGATTTGTAATAGCTTAACCAGTCAAGCAATATGATTCAAATTCTAGCTCTCAATACAATGCAATCTCTTTTCTTTATCAATGTTTCGATCTATGTTTAACATGGTATCAGCGTAGCAATCAATTCCTGCCAGAAAATTCGACAGAAAAATGCATCTAAAATGGAGGAAAATCTAACCCTCAACCTTGAAACCAAAATTCAGGCAATATCAAACCTACTCTCTCAATACAAGGCAAATCAGGTTCAAATTGATCATACGACGAAGCAAAATCACAATTCTAAACGTAAAGTTCTTACCCGCTGAAAGTGGCATTAAGAAGATCGGAATTACTGGAGGAAATCGATGGAGCTGACGAGAAGATAGCTGCTCGTCACCTCCAAACGGAGGCGGAGGCATGGTTAGACTAAATGAGACAATTCTTCGCCGATCCGGAGAAGAAACACGACACTATTACACCAAAGGGTGAGGCTGAGACTGATGCGCGCGAGAGGCGCGCATGGCCGAATGCACTCGAAGGGAGGCGCCTCACAAGGGACCAGAGTCAGGGCCGAAGTGGAGTCGACGTCGGAAGAATGAGGAGAGAATAGTACAGTGGCAATATGCGTCCCCCTAAATTCTAGGGTTCACGAAAGTGGTAGTAAAAAATTAGAGAATAAGGGACTTTTAATAAAATTGCAAACAGACCCCTTTAGTTTCCAGAAATAGTAAGAAGGTCCTCTAAGTATTGGTAAATTGCAAAATAGTCCCTCACCTTCTTTGGAATTCTAGTCAAGCCTCTCAACTTGTAGAAAATATTAATATAGTCCTTCAATTTCTAATTTTTATTATTCTGATCCTACACTTTGTGAAAATCGATTCACGGCCTTGAAGATGTTTTTGTTGCATGACATGCCGAAAAAGTACATAACACTAAAGACAGTTGATGTATATTTGATTGCGGGGCTACGGATACCATGACTTATGACAAATTGGATAATCTGGAATTCTCTAAGTCACAGAGAACCCATGTGTAAACTGCCAATGGAGATCTAGCGTTGTTCAAGGAGCCGGAATGATAGAAATTTCACCAACTTTGAGGATATAAAATTGTTTATATGTTCCTTCATTGTCGCATAAACTGATGTCCATTAGTCATGTTGCAAAAAAACTCAAATGTACTCATCTGATGCATCCTCATTTATGAGTTTTATAGGATATTAGGATGAGGGAGATTATTAGACATGGCACAGAGCATTGTGGACTGTATTATGTGGACGAGATAGCTCAAAAAGGTACTCTTATGATGACTCATAGAAATGTTGACTACGAAGCTTAGCTTTGGCATCGTAGATTAGGACATCCTTCTACTGGATATTTGAAACTTTTTTTCCTAAGCTAGTTCAGCCCCAACATATAAACTGTGAAACTTGCATTCTAGCCAAAAGCCATAGACAGACATTTCAACCAAATCCTTCTAAAGGTAATTTAATCATTTCCTTGGTTCATTGAAATGCTTGGTGTCCTGTACCTATTTTAGAAAGTCAATGTTTCAAATATTTTTTGTTGTTTGTAGATTATTGCACCCGAATGACGTGGGTATATTTTTTTAAAACAAAATTCGATGTATTTAAAAAATGTATCCATTTTTATACCATTGTTCAGACTCAATTTCAAAAGTCTATCCAAATCAATCAATCGAATAATGGATGGGGCGAATTTGTAAACTCTTCCTTGAATAAATTATTCTAGGAAAAAAGGATTAGTACACCAAACCACTTGCCCCTACACACCAGATCAAAACAGAGTAGCCGAATGAAATAACTGAATTCTTCTTGAGATGACTCGAGCTATGCTCATAGAATCCCGAACACCAAAATATTTTTGGCCCGAAGCCATAGCCACTTCTGTGTATCTTCTCAATCGACTTCCTAGCAAGCTCCTCAGCTTCCAAATAAGAAATTCCCTAAACGGCCAAGGATCTTATAGGATGATAATTCGAATTAAATACATGCAATTTACACAATTTGCCTTATAACGCATATAGACAGGCAACAAGAAGCAAATTAATTCGAGACCCTAGACGTGCTCTTAGAGTTCGAATATTAACCTTGTTTGCAGAGTCTTCATGTTGATTGTTGTAAGATGAGGGCTTGCAACTCTCGTATCTCCACCAATCTAATTCATCCAGCAACCCAAATCCCGTCAGCAAACTACAGAATCTTGTTTACATATATAGATTAAGAAATAAATAATCGACCAGATCTTGTGCTTCGATGTTGTGTAAATGAAGTACAAGTTCTCGATGATTTTTTATTTCTTAATCTATATATGTAACATTGAGCATACGATGTTAATTATACACTGCTTTGACTTATCAACGAGTGTGAATTTTTTTGTAACCCTAAGTAATTACTAATATCTTGGGCAGTGGTAATTATTGTCTAGCGGTGCTAGTATTGTTAGTATATAGAATTGTGTCTTGGGAAAACTTGAGTTGATAATATCCCCAAGAGGTGTTCGTGAAAAAGAATTTAATATACGAAACCCGGCCGGTTGAAATTTATTCTAGTATAATAAAAATATTCTTGAACTAGACCACTGTTGGTATAAGAGATTAATTAATTTAAGCCATCAACAAGCTTAAATTTATTATTGGATATGGGAAATCTTATACTCTGGAAATAAATAAATTAAAAATGAGTCATATAAATGGATGAGGACGGGAAGTGCAATATTATTTCTTTACTACAGTGAATTAATATTAACGGACTTAATTAAGTTGGAGTCAACTTAATTGAATTAAACCCATTATGAGGTCCAGTACTAATCTTCCTTGGAATCCCCGACCTAGCCCAACAACCACTACATATAGGGGGAGGGGGACAAAATTTAGAGCAACTTTTAATGAGGAAAACGTTTTTCCCATTTGATATAAAAGTTCTATCGATTTTGTTCTCCATCCCGGCTATGCAGCTCGATAGAATATTTTTCACCCCAATATTCAAGCTATAGGAGAGATAGGTTAGAAGATTCCTTGGTTGAATAGATTTGTTCAATAGATATAGATAATAAATATATGTTGGAGAAAAAAATCACTCCATGATCGAGAAGGAATCGACGTTGAAAGGAATTCGCTCAAGTAAATTTCCCCAGATAACAGTTTTTGGCAGTTTTTGTAGAACTAAAGTAACTTTATCTACCGCATTCCAATTAAGGCGTGAAAGGCAACGGGAGCGGGCGCAGGCACTGGCTGGCCTGAGCCAGGAAGCGCGCACAGGCTTCCCTCGGCAGCCCTCACCAGCAGCGCCCAGGCGCTCGTAGGCAGCAGCATCACAAGGCAATGGGCAGTAGGCGCGTGCAGGGCCCTGGGGCGACCAACATCGTGCGAGGTTGGAGGGCAAAGCCCTCGACAACACTCGGTGGCACGCCTTAGCGTCCCTCGGGCGACGCCCAAACAAGGTGTGCAGAGGCAACGGGTGCTGGGCAGAGGTTGGTGCTTTAGCGCCTTGGCCCTCGTTCGCTGGGAGTAATAGGTTTTTGTCAAGATTTTCTCGACCAATAGAAGTTCACAAGTAATCGGGAATAAGATTGGTCAAGGGAATATGTCTGGAAGTATAGGTTGGCCGAGATAGGTTTTGTCGTGTCACACGTGTGGGACCCGTCGAGGTGCTTCTTTACCAATTTGGATTTTCGACCGAGACAAGGGAGTTTAGTTGAGATTTTACTCGACAAATAGATGTTTCTAAGTCTATAGAAATCAAGTTGGCTGAAAAATATGTTCGGAAAAAGGGGATGGCCGAAAGCGGGTTGCGTTGTGTCACACGCGCAGGACCTGTTAGGGAGTTTCTCAACCAAGTTTGTTTTCCCGATGAGACAAAGGGTTTTTGTTGAGATGTTTCTCGACAAATAGGGGACCTTAATCTCACTTATAGCTTGGTGGTTGAGAAACGTTGTGTGTATACAGGTGTTGGTGGCAGCAGTGCCCGACGACGGTAGACAGAGATTTCAAGGCGGCAACGGCGGAGATTCTGATCAGTTGACGACACAACGGGGGTGTCTTGGCAGCGGCGACGTGAAATTGATTTGTGAATAAAATTGGGTAATCTTATCCCAAATATAGCAAATCCTATCAAATCTAATTTGTTTAGATTTGATAAGATTTGGATAAATTAGCTAGATTTATCTAAACCAAATCTAATCTATTTAGATTTGTTTCAATATTGTTAGTTTTTCATAATTATCCTTTTTAGATAATGTTTTCCTTGTAATAGGTTGCAATTATCATTTTATTTGGTATTTATCCTTCACTTTAAGTGGATTTATTTGTCTTATCTGTTTATGTGATAAGTTACGTGCAAAAATTATTTTATAAATATGACTAAGCGATAATTATAAATATATTTAATTATTTAGAAATTAAATATGGAATTATACACGGTCTCCATAAATTGATTTATCCATGAAGTGATTTTCTTGGGTTCCCTTACCACCCTAGTGGCAGCTTGGTCTTTGAGGAATAACAAACTCCCAAGGATTAAACTTTAGATGATAGTTGTAGAATTTACTTGTGGCGGTGTAACCTTCCCTAGGAGGAGTACGAAAATAGGAATAAATTCTTGTTGCTAAATTTATGGTACAAGCTTAGCCACAGTTTGACAGCCAAGCTGCCCTAGTAGTATTTGGTCTATCTGTCAAAATGTGTGACCAGTAAAAACGTGTTTATATTATGGCAGCCATGCTACCCTAGTAGTCTCTAGACTATCTGCCGATATGAACTGATGTGAGATGCATTTAACTTTTTTGTGGTTCTTTGCGATTCAAATGTGTTTAGCATGTTTATGTGGCAACGTGTTTAAAGAATGCGTAGTTTTTTTGTTATTTTTCATCTATTCTAAAAACAAACTCCTTTGACAAAATTATTGACTAGTTGAAGAATCTACTCAAATACACAGCTAATTATGTTTAGTGTTAATTTCTACTCATTTGAGGGTAGTGGATACGGGAGCCACTAATTATGTTTGTTTTGATTCCTTTGTGTTTCAGGAAACAAGGATACTACGTGAAGGTGAGATCACTATCTATTTGGGTAATGCTACTTATGTAGCTATCTTTGCAGTGGGAGTCGCATGTTTTCATTTTAGTGGAGACAAAATTACAGTATTAAATAATGTTTTATTTGTGCCATCTTTTAAAAGAAATTTAATTTAAGTTTCTAAACTTGTTTAGGTTGGATATTTGATTTCTTTTGATAATGCTTGCACTATCAAGAAAAACGATTCGTTTACCTTACCCGGTACAATGGAAACTAATCTATATACTATAAGGAATGCACAACTCTTGCAACACCAAACTAAGTCCAATAATTTATCAACTATGTCTAGAAAGAAGAAGTCTCTTAATAATTTAATGAATAATAATTACTTATGGCTTCGAAGATTTAGACATTATAACCTTAGGAGAATTTGGTGCTGGTGAATCTCGATTCACTTAAGGATTTACAAATAGTTACTTTTATAACCTAAGAATTTTTGCTTGGAAGATAAGATGACTAAGGGATCTTCACACGAGGTATAGTGCTAAGAAAGTACTAAAATACATTCGTTTTGATGTAGGTGGTCCAAAGCGTACTTTGACTGTGAGAGTTGACGTTTTTTTGTGATTACACCAAATTTTGGATATATCTGTTTGATATGTCACAAGTTGTAATCCTTTGTGAAATTCTGAGGATTTGGGTATGTGTGAAAGCATATCATAGTAAGACTATCAAGTGTCTACGATCTGATCGTAGAGGCAAATATCTTAGTAAAAGTTCTTGAACTACTTATCAGAGTGAGAGGTAATCCCAAAATACTATGCCTAGTATCCCTTATACAGAATGGCATAGCAATATGGAGAATTTGAAATTTTCAATGATGATTCAATTTTTGACAAGTTATGCTCAATTACCCACTAGTTTATGATGAAGGATTTAGGATAAGCAAGACACATCCTTAGACATAACTTGAGCTTATCTTAATAATTCTACATGGATACAATACGTAGACACTTTAGCATGAAAATTCCAAGAAAGGGTTTTTACCGTTTAACATGAAATTTCCTTATCTCAAGTTATGTGTCACATGACACTTAATGAGATTGGGAAGATGGGAGGAGCTCCAAAACCTTTGGTGATTGAAAGTCTCATGTATGTTATGATGTGTACGAGGCTTGATATATGCTTTGCCATGGGCATGGTAGCGAGATATCAATTTAACCTTGGTCAAGTCACTAGATTGTAGTAAATGGATATGCTCAAGTACCGTAAAAGGACTAAGGAGCGTAACCTAGTCACAAGGCATTCGAGTTGTGATTTATGGATTATTGATTTAGTTTTAAACTGATCAGGACTCAAGGAGATTTACTTTGATTATGTGTTCACCTAAGGAGGAAGAGCTATGTTTAGCAAAGTGTGAACCAGGAAGGCATCACAAGCTTTACCATGAAAGTTGGATAGGTCACAAGCTTCCTTAAAGTGGTCAACATGGTTTAGAATATGTTTTTCGAGTTGAGTATTACAATAGTAATAACTCGACACATGTAATTTTAAGGAATCATGGGCCGGAAGGCTAGTAAACACATAAAGAGGTTGATCATATATGTGAGAAATAGTGAGAAAACGAAAGAAACAAAAAAAAACATAGTGACGCATTAGTGTACTATCTGGCAGATCATTCCACTAGAAGTCTGAAAAGGCAAGACGTTAACTCGTTATGTGGAAAGAATGGTAGTACAAGTTGTATAAAAGATCTACTTTGAGTATAAGTGGGAGAATATTACAGTTTTTCAATTTATTAATTTGTTTAATTTATTGTTGTATACTCGAAAGCATGTTTTGAGTATAAATGGGAGATTGTTAGGGTTTATATACTAAAAATCATGCTTTGAGCCACTTTATATTGAAAACCTTATTTCCCAGGTATTGAGAAGAAGTTCATATTGTCACATGGTTTGCCTTTTCTGGTTATGGATACTTATTCTTAAGCTTATAATCATAAATTGAGCAAACAAGTCCTCCTTCTACATTGTAGACTGAATGGTAGATCCATGGCTATCGAAGATCTTTCAGTCGGTTTTTTGTAGGAAAAATATCAAGTTCACAACCTAGATATACGTGGAAATTCTATCGTGAAAGGTTGTTGTGTTGATTCGAAGTTTGCACGCCTATCTTGGCCAATTGATAATACTGGTTTGTTATAGCACAGAAACAGATTACAATGAGATACGTACTTTGAAGTTGTATAAATGAAGTACAATATTTCGGTGATTATTAAATTCTTAATCTATATATGTAACATTGAGCATACAATGTTAATTATACACTACTTTAACTTATCAATAGGTGTGAGTTTTTTGTAACCCTAAGTAATTCCTGATATCTTGCACAGTGGTAACTAATGTCTAGTGGTGCTAGTATTGTTAGTATATGGAATCGTGTCTTGGGAGGATCCGAGTTGATAACATCCCCAAGAGGTGTTTGAGAAAAGAAATTCATTATACGAAACCCAATGGATAGAAATTTATTCCAGTATAGTAAATAATGTTCTTGGACTAGACCACTCTTAGTATAAGAGATTAATTAATTGAATCTATTAGCAAGTCTAAATTAACTAATGAATAATAAAAATCTTAAACACGAGAAATAAATTAATTAAAAAGAAGACATATTTGTAATATGGATAAGGACGGGTAGTGCGATAATAATTCTATAGTGAAGTGAATTAATATTAACGAACTTAATTAAGTTGGGCTGAACTTAATAGAATTAAGTCATTATGAGTCTCAGTCCTAATTCTCCTTGGAATCCCTGACCTAGCCCAATAACCCGTATATATAAGGGGTGAGGCACGAAAGTTGGAGCAACTTCTGATGAGGAATTTTTTTTCCCATTTCGGATAAAAGTTCTATCGATTTTGTTCTCCACCCAGGCTATGCAGCTTGATAGAATATTACTCACCCCAATATTCAAGCTATAGGAGGAAATAGGCCAAAACATTCCTTGGTTGAATATATTTCTCCAATAGATATTGATCATGTTGGAGAAAAATATCAGTCCATGTTCGAAAAGGAATCGACATCGAAGGGAATTCGCGCAATCAAATTCTCGTAGGTAACACATTCTGGAAGTTTTCATAGAAATGACATAACTTCCTCTTCAAAACTCCTATTGAGGTGTATAAAATGTCCAAGTGAAGCTCTCTCGAAGGCAAAGATATCATATTACATGTCTTAGAAGCAAAAGAGATCGTTTGAGGGGAAACATATAGCTCCGAAGATTGCTTATGGGAAATTGTGTTTTGTGGACATATTAGATTGGTGGAGTGACGAGAGTTGAAAGCATTCGTCATACAATAATCAACATGAAGGCTCTAAAATCAAGGTTAATATTCGAACTCTAGGAGCATGTCTAGGATCTTGGATTTATTTGTTTCATGTTGCCTGTCTACATGCGTTCTAGGATAGATTGTGTGAATTGCATGTGTTTAATTTCAATTATCATCTTATGAGATCTTTGCTAGTTTAGAAAATTCCTTCATTGCATAGCAATCCCGAATATATAAACCCTAACATTTTTCATCCTAACCAAAATACCTTTAGCCCTTACCTTTCAACCTGAAGTCTTCAGTTGTTCTATCTTTGTTCATATCCCAAAACATTAGCATATCAAACTCTCTATGTGTGTTGTTAAGTGTGTCTTTATAGGATATCGTATTAACCAAAATGGTATCGGTGTTATGGACCCAATACCAGCCAAATGTTTACCACTATGAATTGCGATTTTCTTGAAACCGAAATATTTTATAACAACCACCTTAGTAGTCAGGGTGAGGGGTAAGAGTGAAATAGATCCTCTAACTTGGTTGCCAAACCCGAGTCCGGAAGTGGATCTAATAGAAAATGTTAGCTGTGTCGTTGAGCCAATCTCTCATATTCTCGCATAGTCCATGGAGCTTAGTAACAACAATGTCCCTTCATCTCCTCCGCCACTAATATCGGAGGTAAGTGATTCTAGATCTGGTGATACGCCATTTTTTAAGCTGAGTCTCCTAACAATGTTATTCCAAAGGTTGAAGAACAAAATAGAGTACAACAATGGATTGAGATACATGCTAATATGTTTTGACTCCATGGAGTAACAAAGTTATCCTATCTTAGAGATAGCCCCGAGAAGATTGTTTGAAAGTCACGATGCTCAACATCGAACATTGCCGGTTGGTGTCTTTCTAAGATGACTCAAGCTTTTGTGGCAGCCCTTTATGAATAAGAAGAGATTCATCAGACAGTAGATGAGGCTATGAAATCTAAGCATTGGAGAGATGCGATGAAAGCTGCGATGAATGCGTTGGCTAGAAACAACACTTGAGAGAGGTATGAACTGCCAGAAGAAAAGAGACCAGTTGGATGTTGATGGGTCTTTACCATTATGCGAAGACCTGATGGTTCGATAAACAGGTACAAGGCATGACTTGTGGTAAGAGGTTATACTCAGACATATGGAGTAGACTACTTGGAGACTTTTTAGACTACTTGGAGACTTTTTCTCAAGTAGCCAAGATGAACTTTGTCAGAGTATTACTTTCGATTGATGCAAACATGGAGTGGCTGCTTCATTAATTCAATGTTACAAATGCGTTCTTACATTGAAAACTAGAGAAAGAGGTTTATATGGAGGCACCACCTAGATTTTCAAGTGAATTTGGAGATGGTGAGGTATGTCGACTGAAAAAGACCCTATATGGACCGGAACAATCGCCAAGAGCCTGGTTTAGGAGGTTTACAGATGCAATGAAACGATATGGATTTCAACAAAGTAATTCAGATCATACTCTAAACCTGAAAAAGCAAGGTGATCAAGTAACCATTTAATCATTTATGTCTATGACATGATTAGTATAGGAGATGACATAGAGGAGATTGAGAAATTGAAGAAAAACTTGTTTAACGAGTTTGAGATGAAGGATTTAGGGGCACTGGAGTACTTACTCGGTATTGAAGTTCTTAGATCATGCAGATGACTCTTCTTATAGTAGAAGAAGTACATTGTAGATCTCTTGGCGAAAATAGGGATGCTGGATTGTAAACCAGTCGACACACCCATCATGTTGAATCATGGACTGCGAATTGTGGAAGGTGCAGAATTGGCAGATCGTGGGAGATATCAACATCTGGTAGGGAAATTAATCTATCTTTCTCATACAAGACTTGATATAGCTTATTTTGTTGGAGTGGTGAGCCAGTTTATGCATTGACCTCAAGCAAATCATCTTTAAGTTGTGCTCAAAATTGTGAGATATTTAAAAGGGCATAGTTAGACATGGTTTATTGTTCCCAAAGAATGGACACTTGGAAGCACTTGGATACACAAATGTAGATTGGGCTGGTAACCGAATGGATAAAAGATCTATAGCTGGCTATTTCGCCTTTGTTGGTGGAAATTTAGTCACTTGGGAAGCAAGAAGGTAGTTGCTCTCTCGGGTACAGAAGTAGAGTTTGGAGGAGTGAAGAGTGGCTTAACAAAAGTGTTGTGCCTACGAAGACTATTGACTGAGATTAGTTTCCCTCCATTGAAGACATGTCAGATATTATGTGATAATAAGGATGCAATTAGTTTATCTGAAAACTCGATTTAACGTGATCGAACCAAGCATGTCGAGGTAGACAAGCATTTCATCAAGGAGAATATTGAAGCTGGCATAGTGAAGTTGTCATTTATTCGATCTGAAAATCAATTGGCTGATATTTTGACAAAGGCGGTGAACTCCAAAACTTCTTGGAAAGTTGAGCATCAGTGATCCCGTTAATCAATTTGAGGGGTTGTGTTAGAATAGAAAGAATCGATTAGAGATCAAGTCGAAAACAATTGATTTACTTTCCTTGTAACATAATTCAACATAAGAGATTTGTAATAGCTTAACCAATCAAGCAATATGATACAAATTCTAGCTCTCAATACAATGCAATCTCTTCTATTTATCAATGTTTAATAGTTTATCTATGCTACAAGACCTCATAACTTTATTTAAAAAGTTTAGCATTGTTGATGGGCTCTGGAAGAGTAATTATTTCATTTTAAATCTTACAAGTTATTCAGAATAAGATAAGAATATCTTATGTTCACTAGATTCTCAAATCTTGTAGTGAATACTTAATTTAGTGAATACTAGATTTGAGAATATCACTAGATTCTCAAATCTTGTAGTGAATACTTAATTTAGTTTGGTTAACAAATATTAAAATTTTATATTGATCTTAAAGAATAAGCCATGATTTATGAGCTTCTAAGAAACTACAAATTAGACAAAATGAAGCAATACCAATGAAATAAATATGACATGTAATGTTGTAATACCCTAGAATTGAAGTTTGAGACTATTTGCTCTTCACTAACCATTGACTTTCTAGCTTGATTTTAGTGTCTATCCATCAAACACAAAAAGAAATGCTTATTCTGATATGAATCCATATTGATAATATAGACACTCCCAAGATTAGTCTTTGCAAGAAATCCCAAACAACGAAGAAAAATGATAGGATAGATTCAGTTCACAAAAAGTTGAATCAAAAGGGAAAAGATAGGAGAGTTGAGGGAGGAAGAAATGCTTAGGAACAAGACACCTTCCTAGATTCAGAACCTCAACCAAAGCTATGGAAGCAATCATTGGCTACTTTCACTAGGACAATCTCTTCCATTAGCTCCACAGCCTAGCAAACACTAAGCTAGAAGACATATTTTTACATTGAATAGCAAATAAACAATGGAACCACACACAAACATGGAATTAAGGATAAAAGGCTCTACCATACGGTCTGGCGCCTTCTCCGCAATGGGAAACAACCCGTTTGGGAAAGCTGACCTCCCAAACGGCCGTTTGGAAAGTCGGGGAAGGAATGTCTCCATCCCTGTAGGAGCGAAACACGCCGTTTGGGACATCTTGCTCGCTAGAACCCCCCTAACTTGGAGTATGGTCGTCACGAGCGTGGGGCCTTCAAGCTTGGACTCTTCTTGCATCGTGAGCCTCCGGACTAGGTGGAGTAAGGCCTCATTCATCCTCCTAGCATTGCCCTGGTCATTGGCCTTCTAATGTCCACTAATGGATCCATCTCTTGAAGTCGAGCTCGATATGAGTCACCTATTATCACATCCTATTCATTGATCGATTTGATTTACGTATGTATGCAAGCCTTCCACAGGGCATAGTTTCATCAACTTACTATTCCGAATACGATGACGCCAAGCAGAATCGGACAAATCCATTCTTATAATTAACACACATAAGCAAACCTTAGTATGTCAAGTACTTGCTCAATGTAAATTGAAAAAAAAATCAATATATTAAGTGCCATGTAACTATAAATATTACACTAATTACGAGTTATGTTATGATGAATATTGTGACATTCAAACATAGCATGCAGCTGAAATAAGAAATCCAGCATAAAATTGCTGATTATAACAATAATTAGTATTATAATAACACAAGAGAATAAATAATATTTTCTTCTTGATTCACTCTCTCTAGCTAATAATGCTTCTTATTGATTAGTCTCGCGAGTAAGACTAATCATATACAATAGCCTACTGAAATGATACAACATTCAAGATACAATGCATAATCTATGGTTACAAAATGCAATTATGTAGATAGACTAAAATTGAACTCCAAGATTTGTTTGATATTCTTTTTTTTCAAATTTTCAAGTATGAAATGAGCTAGTTGTGCATCTAAAGACTAGTTTTCAACCACGTTACAAGCATTCATTTTCAAGATAGCTGCTACACCAACGGCTCAAACCTACAAGACACATCTATACAAAATTGGGATTTGTAACTACTCATTATTGGAGTGCTTATCTCTATTTTTCCACTTCATGTAACCAATAACTCTTCATCTATCAGTTTTATTACAGAGTTGACTCACGTGCCAGACAAAGTTAATTCAAGCATTACATGCCACACCGAAATTATAACCAATAACTCTTCAACTATCAATTTCATTATAGAATTTTTGTATATTGATAGGATACGCAGCCCAATCCACTACAAGACCGGCCCATTAAGCAAGACCGGCCCATTAAGGTAGATTGGCCCAATGAGAATGCGGCCTAGCCCACAAGCCATCGGTTCGGCATAACCAGGTCGGCACAACCTGTTCGGTGCCGACCAGCTCGGCGACTAAGGGAGTTGGGACTACGAAGGAGCTCGGCACTAAGGAGGGCAGAAGTTCG
>JAYDZE010505108.1:0-15598 GCA_034509125.1 Monilaria moniliformis
AGAATTTAAAAAAAGATAACGATGTACCTAACAAAACCAACTAGGAAAGAAATACTACAATAAAACCCCCACGCCTCTCTCTCTCTCTCTCTCACTCTCTCACTCTCTCACTACACCTTATCTAAACAGAGGGAAACAGAGCTTAAACCCCTCTTCGAAAAATGAGCGATAATTCTCAAGCTACATTGAGATGGCGGGAAATTCCGGGCCTTGAACCAACCCGCTCAGGCGGGCTCCGCCTCCGCCAATGCAAAACTAGACGGTTCGGCGATGGCAGAGGTCCTAATTTCGTGTGTATTTCGCTCGCGGAGAAGAGGGAGGAGAAGGAGTTCTCGCCGTCGTTCGATCAGATTTTGAAGCATCCACTCACTATGGTTGCATTGGTCCCCAAAGACGCCGCTCTCTTCGCCGCCGGGGCAATTGCCGGCGCCGCCGCCAAAACCGTCACCGCGCCGCTCGACCGCATCAAGCTTCTTATGCAGGTCCTTTATGTATTTAATTTTTCCTCCTTTTGAAACCAGAATTTTGGGGGGAATTTCTTATTTGGTCAGCGTCTTAGTTTTTCAGCTGAAGCTGTAAACTTCCTTCTAAATTTTTCAGTTGGTTTCAGTATTTCGAAATCGTATTGTTTTTTTTTTTTTTTTTATCTGAATTACACAGAGAGAGAGAGAGAGAGAGAGAGAGAGAGATAGTGCTAATTGAGAAAGTAATAATATTAAGGCATTACTCTGTTGTTTGTTTGAAAGCATTTGCAAAATATTCAATATAAGATTGATTTGACTGCCTACAGCGCTATAGAATAAAAAGGATCTCTCAGAATTATAATTTTTTTTCGTTTAAATTCCGAATTCGAACAAGTTAACAAACAAGCTCATAATGGTTTTGGTTATTCTTTTCCCCCTCATTTTATGCAGACTCATGGGCTTAGAGCTGGGCAAGTTGGTGCGAAGAAGGGAATAGGTTTTGTTGAGGTATTCTGTTTGGATCTTTCTTGATGCTGATTATATTGCCTCCTTGCTTATCAATACTCCACTTCTAATTTTTTACTGGCAATTGGATCATTAGTGCTTTGTGACAGTCCTTTTATAAGTTGAATAATGCTCTATTTTTATTTTATTTTTTTGTCGATTTGCTTCTAAGTTTGAGAGACCTTGAGAACATAATCTTGATGTGTCATTATTTCTTTATATTTTACATTAATCCTGATAAGAGTCACATCTGTTATGCAAGTCTTTTTTTCTTTTCTTTTCACTTTTCTTACTTGGTGGCATTCAAAATTAGCTGGCATGTTCTTTTATTCTGATTACTTATGATTTTCATGTTTAAAGCTATTTTATCCTACTTGCTGACATGCCAACATTCCTTTGTTAGCTTCTGCGGCCATCTACTTTTTTCTTATTATTACTATACTATTTCTTTTGTGCAACTTCTTCAATTGCTGCACAAAAGTCTCATACTTTTTTATTCTCTGGAATTTTCATGTAGGCTATCTCGTTGATTGGAAAGGATGAGGGGCTAAAAGGTTACTGGAAAGGGAATCTCCCTCAGGTTTGATCCAGAAGAGCTACTCTTTGTGGCTATATATTTCTGATAAGATGAGTTCTTTATTTAGTTTGATTTCAAGTTCAATTAAAATTATATTTTTTTTGCTTTCAAATGGTGTAGGTGATCCGGGTTATACCTTACAGCGCTGTTCAACTTTTTGCCTATGAATCATACAAGGTATGGTGCAACCGTATCCCAAAAGAAGCATGGCATAATCGAACATGCAACATTACTGATGCAATTGTTGATTTCTGTTGCTTCAGAAACTTTTCCGGGGAAAGGATAGTGAACTCTCTCTAATTGGAAGATTAGCAGCAGGTGCTTGTGCTGGCATGACTTCAACTTTCGTAAGTTTAAAAAGAAATGGATGGACTTGAAATCTAACATCACAAAAATTTCTCCTTTGGCAATTGCTTAAATATTGTTCTATGAAAAAATCTTGTGAACTGACTCGAGTTAAGAGTTAGAACGCCGAAAGAACTACTTTTTCTCTTTGCTGTGGGTATGCAGTGGTATCTCAGTTGCTATATTTATCCAGGTTACATACCCGCTTGATGTCCTGCGTTTGAGGTTAGCTGTTGAACCTGGCTACAGAACTATGTCACAGGTAAAACTACTTTTTCTATGTTGCTTTATCCAAAGAGCACTGAGTGTATGTGGCAAAATCCCACAGTTCATCTTCTACGCTTTGCAGGTTGCTGCAAACATGTTGAGAGAGGAAGGATTTGCGTCGTTTTATAACGGTCTAGGACCTTCTCTTATTGGAATCGCACCTTATATTGCAGTGAACTTTTGTGTTTTTGACTTGTGAGCTTTACCAATCTAGCTGTTTCCTAATTCATCTGTGTACTTGGACAATGAGACACATTTTCATACTTAAATCTGAATGACAGGGTGAAGAAGTCTCTCCCGGAAAAATATCAGAAGAGGACTGAAGCATCCATGGTGACTGCACTGGTGTCAGCGACAGTAGCCACGCTCATGTGCTATCCTTTGGACACTGTTAGAAGGCAGATGCAAATGAAGGGCACCCCTTACGCGACAGTTTTGGATGCCATTCCAGGTAATGTTAGTTACCTATATGAATACATGTATGCAAGAGGGCAGAATGATAACAATTTACTTGATTGTAATGCTTTAAGCTGTTATTATGAAGGCTGTCTTATCCTACAACATTTAACTGATTTTTTTTATTTTTATTTACTTTTTTTAAGAATATTAGAGCCAGCTTGGTCTTGCTCTTAAGCTATTGTATTTGCAATTGCTATTTGCCATCTAGGTGCCAGACTGTGCCACTTCAGCCTTTAGAAACTCTGAGCAATAATAAAGTTGTATTTTCTGGGATAATTTGGGTGTTCAATCATTAGAATTTGATCTAGATATGCAATGAAGTTACATGCTAGTATTTTTGGCCGTAGAATTGAGTTTATCAGCGCACCAAGTTGCTAATAATCGCAACAAGTTTCTTGAATCAGGTATCGTGGCTCGTGATGGTTTAGTGGGACTGTACAGGGGTTTCATCCCCAATGCATTAAAAACTCTACCCAACAGCAGGTTATTTTCTCTCTCTTCTCCTTCTCTTTCTATACATGACCGATGAGACCTTAGAATTTTCAACTGATTATTTCCCTACCGAATCTTATACAAAAAGGGATTCAACAGAATACCATGTTTCAAGAATAGTTGCTCATTATCAACAAAATTTGTTCAACTTTGAACTTAGTTGTCTGAAAATCGGCTTTCTTCACGAGACAGCACTGATAGATTCCTTGTATTTATCTGTTGCAGCATAAGGCTTACTACATTTGACAGCGTGAAGCGTCTTATCACAGCAGGAGAGAAAGAACTTCAAAGGATTATGGAGGAAAACCGCAAGAATGCAGATCAAAGTGCTAGCGACAACGGATCTCTTTAGCTTGCTTCGGCATCCCTATCTCGCAGGCAGTATCTATCATGCAGAAACCAGAAGCTTTTTTGTTTTTGGGAATTCAAGTGAGATTGAGCTGTAGTAATAACTATACGAACGAGGCTCCATTTTTTTTAGTAATACAGTCGGCTATATAGTGAATTAGTATTAGTTTATATGAAATTGTCACATTTATTGTTCTCATAGTGAGTGTTACAGGGGCATCTTCGAAGATCTTAGAGAGAGAGAGAGAGAGTTGACATTTTTTGCATTTAATGTTTCATTATTATCATATAGGCATTTGTTTATCATATTATTTCGAGATCTTATACATTCTCAACATTTACAATGCAAATAGTATTAAAAATAAACTGTTCTACGAAGTAAATATTTTCTAATTCTGTCCCATTGTAACATTGGTTATTCCATTATCATTGGCAATTAGGGCTGACAATTTTTGACACGACACTAATACATACGAAATTAATAAATATTGTCAAGTCTTATCAGGTTCGTGTCCTTATCAGGCTGACCCGATAAGAACACGATAATTTCGGGTTGGGGTTGGGGTTCGGGTTCGGATTCATGTTCGGTTTGGGCCGGGTCGGGTTGGATTTAGATAACCCGTTAATAATAAATATTGTTATTTTAATTATTTTTATTTTTTATTTAAATATTTAATTATTTTAATTAGGGTTAAGTTTTTGGTTTTTATTACTTTATAAGGGCTAAATCGTGTCGTTATCGTATAATTTGTATTTGTTAATGTTTGAGATAAGGTTTGAAAAGCTAACTTTTTTTTTGAGATAAGGTTTGAAAAGCTAACTTGACATATAAATGTATAACTTTCATATAATTTGTGGTATAGGATAGTAGAGGGCTAAAAAGATTCGGGCTCAAATGTAGCATTGAATTCTAAATTCATATAATAATAATAATAATAATAATAATAATAATAATAATAATAATAATAATAATAATAATAATAATAATAATAATAATTTGATGAAACATTGGTCTTTCATTATAAGGGGATTTTTCTACGAAATCAGTTAGAAATAATATTTAAAAAAAAAAACTAAATATATGACTTTGTTTTTAAATTTATAAAAACTGATGGAAATCCAAGCCCAAAATAGGAAACTAATCGGTGGGCCTAAACAATTTACTACCCTCCTTCACATTGGGCCCACTACTTTAAGCCGATGACAATGTCAAATTATTAAATGTTTTTCTCAAAATAAATAAATGTCGAATAAATTTCGATTTTCTCTCTCCTCACTTGGCTCTCTCTCTCATCATCACCCATTCTCATTTTTCAGGAGAAGACTATCCCGCTAAATTCAAGCGACAACGAAAAGAAAAAGTAATAATTCAAAATGGCTTCGGCGATGCGATTGAGCTGCCAGAGCTTCAACTTTATCACCTGGCAGAGTCCAAGTCCGGCGAGAGTTGATCGGTTTCAGATTTTGTGCAGCAATCTACGCCATTCAGCCGGAGCAGAAGACTCGCAATGTATAAAGTAAGATTATCTGCCTTCTGTTATTAGCGTCCTCGTTGCTCAGAAAACACATGATTCTAGCTGTTTTTGTATGCTTTTGCTGCTTAATTCTAGGGAGGAAAACGAAGCGCAATTCGTTTTGCTGGAAAAATACGGCAATGGCACATCCAAACGGTAATTGCTACTTACTATACAAGTTCTATTGAATTTAGATTGTTTTTATGTGTAATTATTCTACTTTGCTCTGAATTTTTCTATTTATGCTTAGGTTAAGCAATTACGTGATCAGTGTTTTGTAATTGCTGAACTTGGTGATTTAGATCGTGTACAAACATACAAACAATGTACTCTTGCGTTTATGTTAAAATCTTCTCTAGATGCCAAATTTGGTATGGTTCATTATGTGTAGCATTTAAAAAACCGTGTAATTAAATGACGATTGTTTGCATACAGATCCTTTAGCTCAGGAATAAGATTGTAATACACGACTTGTTTATTCTGTTGGTCCAGATTTATTTTAGAATCTGATCAGAAAATTAGAACCATTCTCGAGGATGGTTCGGCCCAAACTAATGTGATGCAAAACTCGCACGCTGTGGAAACTGACATTTACTTGTCTTGGCTTCCAAAAACCATCAAAGATTTTGTCCTTCCTGCAGGTTTCCCAGGTTGTATACCTTGCTTGCAAGTATTATTCATTTTTATGAAAAAATTGTGCTACTAATGCATTTTTAGTTGAACCTGAAGTAATTTATCAACAATATAGTTCTTGACATGGTGCAATTCAACTCAAATCTTGTGATGCAGATTCCGTGTCAGATGATTACTTGGAGTATATATTGCTCCAGTTCCCAACTAATGTTACAGGGTGGATATGTCATACACTGGTCACTTCCACTCTTCTAAAGGCATGTGAAACTAACTCAGGCCGGTAATTTAGCTTGGGTATGTTAATGTTACATAGCAAAAAGCTGATGGGCATACAGAAACCGCTATTTGGATCTTCATTCTTTTTATTTAGAAGCTCGAAGGCCTTTATTGTTCCTTAGCCTGACATAGTATATTATATTTTTCCCGCTTCTCTTATGCAATTCACTGTGCTCAGTTCACTTTCTTGTCCTTCTGTTCTTAAATCCATTCTGAGCTTTCCTTCTGAGTTGGGAATATGCTGATATAAATTATTTAAGCAACCTGTGCCAGCAAGGTTAGTACTCGATTATTGGTACTAAAATTTGTGGTAAAAACATAGGCTGTTGGAGTAGGCTCATTTTCAGGAACTACAGCTGCAGCTTCTGCCGCTGCTATTAGGTAATTGCCTGGATCCCTATTCAACTGTTGACTATATACTCACTGTTGAGTGTTGATGCCCATCTGTTTGTGTTCACAGATGGGTGTCAAAGGATGGCATTGGTGCTCTTGGCCGTTTATTCATTGGTCTGGCTATCTTACATAACTCTATAACATCAACTCGTGAACTGTGAACATGCAAGTAATTTTATTGTTTGTATGTCAGGTGGAAGATTTGGCAACCTTTTTGACGATGATCCAAAACAATGGCGCTTATATGCAGATTTCGTTGGTAGCACTGGGAGGTTTGAGTCTTATGGATTTAATATATAATAGTAATACTTGTTTGTAGTAGGCCATGTATTCTTTGATGAGAAATATAATCCTTCCATTGCAGCATCTTTGACCTCAGCACCCAGCTATTTCCCGCATACTTTTTACCTTTGGCATCGCTAGGAAATCTTGCCAAGGTAAAGTTGCTAAATATAGGATATACAAACATGCTAAATGAGATCGAGAAAGTACATATTATATCGTTTTCATGAAGTCCAGAAGATTGTGAAAATATGTCCAGAAATGAAGTGTTATTTAGCAATTTTTCTGTTTCTGCAGGCAGTAGGTAGAGGTCTAAGAGATCCTTCATTCCGTGTGATCCAAAATCATTTTGCAATCTCTGGGAATCTGGGAGAAGTATCAGCCAAGGTAGAGAATTAGCTTGTTCTCTATTCCCTAGTTAGTTATATTACATTGGGCCATGACAAGCTTTGCTTCAGAAATAGAAATTGTCTTGAGCATCAAACCATTTTATAGATTTTGTGGTAATAACATAAAGTGACTACATTATTGATGGAAATTTCTAAATTTTGGTCATGGCCTTTATTTGGGTGCTATTACTCTGATTATGTGGTAATGTTGTTGAATTTTATGGTAAAAATTGGCAGGAGGAAGTGTGGGAAGTGGCTGCTGAGCTGGTTGGCCTTGCTTTAGGCATACTTGCTCTGGTATATTGAATCTTCACTGCCAAACAACATTAATCTGAACATAATTCTTGGTTCACCACAATTATTTTTTGATAGCTTAATCAGAACCACAATTTAGGATACACCTGGATTTTCATCTTCGTATCCTACATTGACACTCACGTGGCTCGGAGTGCGTCTTCTTCACCTCTGGTTCCGTTATTTGTCTCTCTCAGTTCTGCGGTTTAACACGGTGCGACATGATTTTATATCTGCTTTGCCTAAAGAAGAAGACGGGTCTTTTGCTTAGCTATATCAGTTTTCTGACAGATAAATCTGAAGCGCGCACGGATATTGGTGAACTCGCATATTTCATGGCAAAAGATTCCTGGTAACGTATGCACTTCTATCAATTTTGGCATTTTGTTCCAACATTTCTGAATAAGTTATCACTGGATCAGGAATCAGTGACTGCAACAAGATGGAAAATATATTAGTATGGGAAAAATTTCTTAAACCAAAAATCACTTTTGGTGTGCCCTTGGAAGAGATGATTAATGGCAAGAAACCTGGCTCTCTGGTATGATCTTTTCATTATTTATTTCATTCACTATTCTAGTTTAAAACACCAGCGGAATTCCGCAGTGTGCACTACAAAATACATAACATGTATATAATGTCAGATGTATCATAATGTCATAACATGCACAAAAATAAACTTGAAGTAAATAGATATTCTACCAGAAACAAAGAACTGTTGATATTTATTTATATCATGCAAAGCTGGATCAAAGCTTTTATTTATCTTTCTGAACAGGTGAAGATACTTCTCAAACTCTACACAGAGGAGAAATATTTTCTTGTGGTGAACCAACTAGGAACAGAATTTGAGATATTCGTCTCGTTCAAGGTATGGGATTCTGGAGTAACTACCAACCTTCATCTATTATATCAAATATATTAAACCTGAGTCCTTGCAGGAGGGAGCTACAAGTCTATCAGTCCTACGAAGTGTTTGGCAATCCTACTGGCTCCATCAAAATCGGAGCGAATCAGATGATGTCTTGAGCGAACTTGAGCAAAGCTTGATTGCGTTAAATGATAGGTTTGATGATTTTTTGCTACAACTGGAAAGGACCGGATGGGAGACAAATCAGATATATCTCAAGGTGCCTAAGGAAATTTCAATTCAAGAACAATCTCCAGCGTCGTCATAAGGTGACATGTAAATTCTGAGTCCTGAATATTTGTTTGAATTACCACGAAAAGATATTAAGTTACTGCCTCACTGCAACCTTTGAGAGTTGGTTGAATTCCAGAAATGTTGTGATGAAGAGAGATTTTGAGCTCTTTATTAATTGCTATAGTTGAAGACTTTCGCTAGCTGTCTTATTCTTGTCTCTGTTTATTTGATTCTTTCTGCTTACTATTATACAAGAGCATGTAATAATAGATTCAGACAAACAATTGACTATTGAGAGATACTGACATACTGTCGCTTACTTCACTCTGCTTTACTAGCAAATCTATCATATAGCTCCTTATAACCTTTTGCCCATACCATCTTGCCTAAGAAATATGCTCATTTTGAAAAAGTTTGCTCTCCACGCTCATTTTCTCTGCTGCCACTTTTTCACTAATCCTCTAATCCTTATGAACTTGGGACTTACACCATGAACATTGCAAATGACCGACTTTGGTAAATTCTGAGTGGCAGCAGAGAGTCGCAGGACCTAACAAATAATTAAATTTTATAAATTTCCTAAGAAATGAAATGCAGCAATGATCATCACAGATTTCAAAATGAAGTAATTGAGATTTGAGAAAGACCAGCACCTTGATACAGTATGCTTTCACAAGCCAATTATTAAGGATAACGAAAAAGATTAGTGATAAACGAAAATTGTTAAGGATATATATATATATATATGAATTTGTTCCATTTATGAAATAGATTTGATTTGTTTTTTTTAAATTAAAGAATCTATTATCTTAATAGATAGAGGGTAAAAAAGTCTACACATAAAATACTATAAATTTAAAATTAATTAAATATTTACAATAATACAAAATTACTAATAAAATCCTATTATGGTAAATACATTATATTTCAAAATCATGATATAATTTTTAAATCATGACACAAACCATATAAACTAACTTTATGTTGTCATGATAGCATTTATGAAATTTTAGTGCCTTCAAACTTAAAAGGGGTAATTTAATATTAGGCCAACAGTTAACTAATATAACAGGTGTATATTTGTCGTCTTACTGTAAGTAAGTAATTAGGTACACTATAAAAAAATATTTTATTTTATTTTATTCAAAATAATAATAAAAATTAGACATTACCAGAGCGGAGGATCTTCATCCGCGGGCCGTTCATTAAAGAATTTCACAAACTTCAAAAACCAGTCCCCGCCCCCCAATTTAGAACCCTAAAATCCCGCCTTTCCAAGATCAGCCGCGGCGGCAGCAAATGGTGTCTCTCCAACTCCGCCTCTCTTTCATCCCCTCGCACCTCAAGCTCCGGCGGCCGGTGCCACGCCGCTCACTCGACCTCAAGCTGCCGCCGCGCGCGTTATTTTCAGCCATCAAAGCCGCCTCTGTAAACGGGCATTCCGCCGAGGACGCCGCCTTGCTAAAGGGGACGGCGGCGCCAGCTCAATTTTCTGGCGAGGATTCAGTTGCGCTGCCGGCGGGACTGCGGCGGGAGTCGATGCCGAGACACGTGGCGGTCATTATGGATGGGAATAGGAGGTGGGCCCGGATGAGGGGTTTGCCGGTCGGGTCGGGTTATGAGGCCGGAGTTCGGGCCTTGAGAAGGATGGTTGAGCTCTGTTGCAAGTGGGGGATAAGGGTTCTTACAGTCTTTGCGTTTTCTTCGGATAATTGGTTTCGCCCAAAGGTAGAATGCGTCAAATTAACTTTATTCTTGACTAATTTTTTTTAATTGAATGGTTCTCAGTTTATTTGTTGATTTTGGTTATAGGTGGAGGTTGATGTCTTGATGGCATTGTTTGACAGAGGACTAAGAGAGGAACTCCACTATTTAGTAAGGTATTTATTGATTTAAGCTACTCTTAATTTATGTAAATATGCTCATCATTACTAGCTGCATCATGCTTGGCTATTAGTCTTCTATTTGCATTATTTTCTCATTAATTCGTTTCTGTGGTGTGTCGTTTTGCTTACAGTAAGGTTTACTTAATCAATAGCTGTGTGTTCGTTTTCTGTTAAAATGCTAGAAAATTTGAGTATTAATCTTGAAATGGTAATGTATCAATTAGTTCTGATGTTTGGCCGGAATGCATTTTTTTTGTCATCTCTGCTGGTAGAATTCCTGACCCATTATTCTAAAGTATAGTCTAGGTTGTTTATACTCCCTCCATCTCATTAAAAGTGTCCCATTTCTTTTGGGCATGATTATTTAGGAGAAGGTTAATTATATTATTAAGTGGTGTTCCACCACATGTGTAGAAATAAAAGGGGATATAGCCCATAAAGATTCTCACTTAATTGGAAATGGGACATTTGAAATGGGACGGCTCAAATTGGAAAGTGGAACGTTTTGAAATGTCAAGGAGGGAGTATGATTTTTGGTTCAATGATGTTCTACATGGCAGAATTATATCAATCAGTATTATGATATATCTTATGATGTGTATTATGCATGGTGGCTGCTGTTGATCGGTTAAATAATGCATTCATTTCCTTAACAGTGCAGATGTTAGGATTTCAATCATGGGGGACTCCTCTAAACTCTTCAATTCGTTACAGGCATTGCTAGCCAGTGCAATGGAAACTACCGAGAAAAACTCAAAACTTCACCTCATCGTTGCAGTTAACTACAGTGGCCGGAGTGATGTTGTGCAAGCCTGCCAAAAGCTCGCGGTTAAGGTAAAGGATGGACTCATTGAGCCTGAGGATATCAATGAGCTTCTAGTTGAAAGGGAACTTGGAACGAATTGTACTGATTTTCCCCATCCTGACTTACTAATACGGACTAGTGGGGAGTTGAGAGTCAGTAATTTCTTACTATGGCAATTGGCTCATACTGAACTATACTTCACTGATTCACTTTGGCCTGATTTTGGTGAAGACAAGTTCATAGAGGCCTTAAGTTCATTCCAAGAAAGGCAGAGACGCTATGGTTGTTGAAGCATTTAAGAGTTCAGGATGGTGTTGAGATAGCTCCTGGAGACTCGAGGCTCTTCCCATGGAAAATGTTTTCCGTTCAAGACGATAGTAAATAAGAGGCACTCTCTCTTGAATAAAGAAGTGCCTAGGGAATGACTTTCATGCCAAGAACGGTTCTTGTGACGTGGGGCTAAATGATCAAGAGCAATCTGATTAGCCACCATGATGGGAGGTTTTTTCCTGCTTCGCTTTACCAGCTGACAAGACTAATAATAAGCCCCATCACAGACTGGTCATGACACCTTTGAAGAGCTTTTGGTGCAGAAGTTTTTGGAGCGCTAATGAGTATTAATGAATAATGATGCTGAATCTACTTTCAAGGGCACCTACTGTTGATTTAGGCCCTTGTTATTTCAGGAAATGGAGTGCTTCAGCAATTTGTTATTCGAAAATCATGGTTGATGGATCTTGTTGGAGAAGTGTTTGAATCTCTGCTTCAACTCTAAGAGGTTAGTATATCTCTGTCGCAGCCACCCACTACCTAATACTTTAGTTTCTGAATGAACCATATTTTATAGTAATTAGTAGTATCAAGTAACTACTTTTGGAACTTTAATTACTCACTCATTATGAGTTAGGAAATTCTGCTGATTCAATATAAACTCGATTTACAAGAGATTGTTTATAGTACGTACATAGAGTTGTTGATTCTTGCCTAAAATATATTAAGTTATATTGGGAAACAGTAAACCAGAAATTGGAAGATTTTTAAATGTAATTATGGAATGGGGTACTCCATATTTGACATTGATTGGGCAATCAAGTGTTTTTAATGTAGTCGTGCTAATTATTGAATGGTTGTTGACATTTCGAAGACTTTAATATTGAGTAAGTTGCACACACATTACATATTTCTACTTTACATCAACCATTATGCATCTTGTATAACTAAATCAAAAAATGGATACAGTAGCATTTGCAAGATTGTGTCCAAGAATACTTCCAGATATTATAACATATGCTATATCAAAGGGTTTAACTACAATCTGTAGTCTAATTTTGTGAGTTTTTTATTTACATAATTAATAAAAGTTCAAATTTCACACACATACTTAACCCTAAATAAAATAATCTATCTCATATTGAGTGACAAATTCATCCTTTTCAGTCATAAATAAATCTAAATTAATATTGGCAAGCAAAGTTTAGATAAAGAAAGTCCAATAATGGAAGACAACTACCGAAGAGGCTCCACCAAATTGTAACAATCTTTGCATGGTGGACACTTGTTCCCGAGATACAGTTGCGATGTCATTAAGCATCCGTTGCACACAATTCCATTTGCGGTAAAATTATTTTTTATTTTCCAACCAAAGAACTAACATTTACTACGTGAATGGGCATAGGGTAAATAATTATATGCTCAATAAATTTAGTTTAGGGTGAATAATGATTCATAATATAAACGAGACAAATTATTTAAATATCTCTGTAAATTATAAGTGAGAACATTGATAAATAGATTCAAGATTTCGACGGACATGTGGCAGGTAGTCATCCCATCAGAGGATTGTGCTACAATTATTTGGTGAAAGATGAGATGTATAGTTTGGCATTTGAAAACAGGACCATCAGATTCCAGTTATGGAAATGTTTGTGGACGAAAAAGTTAATCGCCATCTCTTTATTGTCGGTTTAGATATAGCTTACTAATTTCAATATTTTGATAATTACGTTATTGTAAATATTTGAAAACACATTCTTGATTATTATTGATATATTTTCCTTAAAAAAAATATATCATTGCTATAAGAACACCCACAATGCATCCGCATTTGCAGTGTGCGGCGGGTGCCTCATTTGGGGCGGGGCTACAGTGATGGGGAGGGGTGCAGCGGCCGCTGCCATAACCACTGAAGTGGCGTTAGGCGCAGCTACGACCGCCATGTGCAAGTCCAAATCTCGCATCCTCTCGTCCAATGATAAGGGCGCGTCGCCCGCACACTCCTCTCTCGTGATTGGCGGATTTTAATTTTATTTATAAAATTGTACATTTGGTCATTTAATTAAATAAATTATTTTTTCTCCTTTACAAATATTTACTGTTAGGGATTTTAATCTGTTGAGGGCGTGGGCTGTGTGTGGAAAAGCAACGACTAGTTTAAGCTTTTTTTAATTCTTTTCCCTTCTTCAAATACTACATCATTTCTTCTTCTTCTTCTTCTTCTTCTTCTTCTTCTTCTTCTTCCAATCCATCATTCTTCCTATTATTCTAAAATCAAAGCCAATGGACCTAAATAATTCCAGATTTTTCGATTTCAAATTTGCAAAATAATTTCACACAATTTTGTCTACAAAATAATTGGGATCCACATAATTCGACAATTTGGAATGTGGCGCCCGATTATTTCCAATATTTTCCGCTCAGAGGGTCAAACGAATGTCTACTCAATCTCTCGGGGATCCAAGTTGGCGACGACAACGTCGATAAGGTGCAACCGTTCCCTCCAGCAAAAGGCATGAAATTTTCTTACGCTCAAATTGAAAGCAACAAGAAGTATTCACCGGAGGATACAAAGGTATTGTTGCGCATCTACGTCGACGTCTCCGAAGACCCGTTGATTGGCAACGGACAAATGGTCTGAGTTTTCTGGAAAAAGATCGCAGAAAATACAACGTAATGAAACCAAAATTGGCACTCGAGCAAGATTACGATCATCTTTGTAGCACTAGGACTGGGTGCAAAAAGACGTCTCCAAATTCGTCGGCTACATCACGAATTTGCAGAAGGTATAGCCGAGCGACGCAAGATGGGATGATATTCGAAAAGAGGCTTTCAGAGCCTTTTATAACAATGAAAAAAAAACAATTCAAGTACGAGAATGTGTGGGCAATTGTTCAAAACCACCCAGATTTTTCTGGTGGCACTTCATCTGGTCCCAAAAGAATGAAGCTCTCCACCTTCGGCCAACACTCAACCAATTGGGACGCCAGTGCCATCGATTTGAATTCTGTGATGGAAGAGAGTTTATACATAGAGTCGACACCGAGTGGCAGCCGTCCCATGGGTCAAAAAGAGGCAAAACAGAAGGCGGAGGAGAAAGCTCCAACAGCGGCAACCAGTGAAACTGCGTGAGAGGAGAAATTTCCCAACTTATCCGAAAAAATTGGTTTGATGACTGAAACAATTAATTTGAAAATATACGTAAAAAGCTCTTGGAAAAGACATGTCAAAGATGAACGAAACCAAATGCCAACAACATGAAGCCTTAGTCCAGCTACTTGCACACAAACTGTGATTAGTGTAGTTTTTTATTTTTAATTATGTAATTTTTAGTATTTAAATTATGTAAATTTAGCAATTTTAATTAAGTAAATTTTTTTTATTATTCGTTTTCATTTTAGAAAAATTTCAATTTAAAAACAAATATATGAAAATGGAGATTAAAATAATGAACTAAAAAAGTAGTTGTTGCTAAAATATTGTAGTTGTGTTGTTGGTGTTTGTAGTTGAATTTGGATATGCTGATGTGGCAAGTAATAGTAAAGTTGTGGCTAAAAATTTAAGGTTGGGTCGTAGATGCTCTAGTAGTGATACGATCATCGTCACACATGATGGAATACGACGATCAATATGCCCAGGAATGCACGGAAACGATGAATGTGAAGATAGATGGATGGATTACCAACACCCTTGAAACGGACCCTCGAAGAACCATTGGCAAGAATAAACCCCAACGACCTAAAGAGCAAATCGTTCGACAATGTTGATCTATGGAAGAAGACACCACAAACGGAGGTGATTTACCGTTTGATAAGTAGGATAAATATTTCAATGAACTGAAAATTAAAGAGAGAACTAAAGAGGTTAAAACTCACAAATTGTATTGATAATAAGGTGTAAATTTCGTCCACTACATATTGCCCTATTTATAGGCATAGCAAACCTTAATCCCATATAAAAAGATAAAAATAAAATGTAAACCTAATTCTAAGAATAAAAATTACCAAATAGTGATTCTTAATTGACATTTACTTCGTATAATGATTTGCTATGCCTATAAATAGGGCAATATACTTAAGGAATTAGGTTTAGTTAGGATAATTATTTGTATTAAGATACATGTTTAGCTTAATCAATAACAAGTTTTTTTTCTTAATTTCATTTTTTTTTACCATTACAATTTTAAATTATTTTCTTAATTGACATTTACTTCGTATAATGATTATAGATATTTATTATAATGATATAGTTCC
>JAYDZE010505219.1:0-15597 GCA_034509125.1 Monilaria moniliformis
GCACTTTGAGCCGTGGACGTAGATCATTCACGATCGAACCACGTAAATCCTTCGAGCCTCCTTTAAATTCCTGTCACCTTCGATCCTCCGGCGGAAACCAGATCGATCAGTCAGGTTTTATATAATAATCTTTTTCGAGTTCCTCAATGAGATATCATTAACTCGGGCTTGCCCATGACACAGTTCTATGCAATAACTCTTTAGTACTTTTCACAAACCAATTTCCACTATGAGCAGATAATAATTTATCTCATTGTGGATTCAATTTCAATGCAACAAATGCACTAATATCATTTGTTAGCTAAGACAAGTGTAACTAAAGATTGACACTGTAGCCTTTCACAATTGATATATGGTCTAAATATATTTGGATTGTGAACTTACTTATTGTACAAAAAACAAATTATGTGATCTTCTATGATAATCGAACCACCAATATAGGTGATGTATACAAATGTAATATCTTCAAAAGGTCACTTTTCACATCGAGACGCGCATATTATACGTGTATAATTTCCAGGTAGAGTGTTACAGTATGCATAAACCACTGTTAATAGTCATTATTAGCATCGATAAATCCAACATTAGAGTATACTATAATTTTTCTACACTTCAATTTTATGCATTCACTACATTATAGTTATTTTTATTTTTAAAACATATAAATATTGGAACAGAGGATCCCGACCCGTGGTAAACAGGCAGGAGCACCATTTTAGGGTCAAAACTTGATCACGTGTTTGAGTATAAGTCACTTTGTTTTTTCATATTGTTATTAAAATAATAATCACCACTTCTACGGTTCTACCTTATAGCTAAATACATACAGCCTGCTTTCTCCCTCTCATATAAATAGCGTATCTAATCTTTCATAACAACTTCAAGATTCAAAACCGATCTCAACTCCCCTTCAATTCCTACCACCGCTAGCCCGCAAACCTAGCACTCAGAGAGAGAGAGGAAATCATGGGAATCATAGACCATATTTCAGATTTATTTACAGTATCAAGCACAAGAAAGAGCAAAAGAAAACCAATGCAGGTAACCGTGCTTCTTCCTTCCAACTTTACTTATTAAAACCTTCTTTTGAGATAACCTCTATTATATGCGTATTTATGTGGGTCTTAGAGAATTGCGTGCATATTTTGATGGTTTATGATGGATACGCAGACAGTTGATTTGAGGGTGAAAATGGACTGCGAAGGATGTGAACGAAGAGTCAGACATGCTGTTTCCTCCATGAGAGGTTAGTCATGCTCAACAAATAATAAGAAATATTCAAATATATCATTGCTCAGTTGGTGAGACACTTTTGACTCAAAAAAAAAAAAATTAAAATTAAAAACTATTTTCACTAGCTCCTCTCATGTAGGGGATTGGACTAATTATGATCCTATAATATGAAACTAGGAAAGCTATATAGCAGACATTTATCTGCTCCATGAGCGATGTAAATGGACCAAACAGACCCTCCAACTGCCGATAACCATTATTATGCAGGTGCAATATCTGTGGAGGTAAACCGGAAGGATAGCCATGTAGCAGTAATGGGGTATGTGGAGGAGAAAAAAGTGATAAAAAGAATAAAGAGATGTGGGAAGAGAGCAGAGGCATGGCCCTATGTTGAATATAATCTCACTTATCATCCCTACGCACCAGGTGCTTACGATAAGAAAGCTCCTTCTGGTTTTGTGAGAGATGTCGATCAAGCCTATCCCTCACCTACTCAACTCAAATACGCCACCTTTTTCAGTGATGACAATGTCGATGCATGTTCAATTATGTGAAATTTATTTTTACTTTTTCTCAACTTTATTGGCACCCTCAAATATGAATACTATTTACATTTTAAAATATTATGCATCTCACTCACACAAGATCTATTACATGACATACTGATATTGAAAATACTCATCTAGCTAGAAGAATATAATTAGGTTTGATTTTGCCAAGGATTAAAAAAAAGGTTTTAATTTTGTGGCGTCGATTGGAGCCGAAAATACTGTACTTGTATGTTGGGATATACTTCCCCTAAAAAAAACAAAAAAGTATGATGAAAAATATTTTTTTAGTTACAATTCACCATATGCACACTGAATGATTTAAACTTGCAATATATTGGTGGCAAGGTATAGTATCTAATAATTGATGAACATGGTATCTAACGGTATCTAGCTAGTTAATCAATATAATGAATATTGGTAATTGTAGTAGAGCTAAGCAAAATTATATATATTCCAACAATGTAACTTTAATGCCACCACATATTTTCATCACTTATCATCTATTTAAAATGTTGTATAATTCTATAAAGTCTGGAATTGGGCCTAAAGAAATGGCTGAAAAAGGATATGAGGATTCAAAATTATTTTAATCCCCGAAATCAGCGATCATATATATAGTGCGAATCAGTTGCCAATTCTTTTTTTAATATTTAAAACGAAATAATTGAGCTAGTCTAAATGCTCAACTTGGATACAGCAAGCGTTTCCCACTTAGCAGACATCCGGAATTGACATTTCTCCACATTGGTCGACTGAAGAAAGAACAATCAACGAAATCCATCCAATATAAATATTTGAGATTCTACACATAAAATAACATCAAATGGTAACCACATCCAATGTGCTGTTACTTGTGTGAAAATTCAACTTTCTTGAGGATTTTTGCTTTAATTCTTCAAGTTGTTAGGACGACTGCGGATAATGAAAAAGTTTGTCGATGGCAAGTTTGATTAAAATGCATTTAAGAACCCTAACGACACTACGACCTAGTATGTGATTGAAGAAGGATCAACGAGAGACTTCTTGTTATAATATCAACTTTAAGTTTTTTTTTTTTTTCCTTTTGGGAATTGGGGGTGCAAGATTGTGATTCGCTCTCGTACCCTAGTCTCTCTCAATCTCAAAAACAAAAGAACTACAAGGTAAACTTTAAATTCTTAACATTATCTATGTATTCTTGCATATTTACAATATAATTTTTTTTTTTTTTTGTATTTGTAAAGCCTCTCGTATCATATATAAGAGGAAAATGTCTCAAATTCAACCAAATATGTTACTCTCCCTAACTAAAAGAATTGGAATGTATATGACTTGAAATAGATACATAGGCTCACATCTGTTGTAATGAATTATCATGTCAAACGTGGCGAAATAATTCAGGAACATGATAATCGAATTCACTTTTCTAGACCGTCCAAGAGAACCTTGTCCGAAAGTAACATAATAAAGTTATTTTTTTCTCTAAATTAATTTGTGTTTATTTTTTTCAGCCCCACCATTAGTAAAAGAAATATCCGTAATGTAATATTTTAACAGGAAAGTAATAAGAGCATAGAAGATTACAATGATTATCTTTTCACTGTTTTTAGTTGTGCCATTGGAGTCAGAACATGTTGGATTAACCAAAATTAATATCTTACCCTAATTATTTGGTGCTTATCAGCTCATCTATCATTTCCTTAATCTCATCTTTTTCTGTTTGCTTAGACCTCCAAATGATAACATTATGATTAGTCATATACACTTATTAGTATACTATGTTTATCATCAACTGGAAGGGGATACTTTTTCCTTCGTTTATTGTGACGATGACGTGCAAACCATACAATAAAGGTAAATGGTAGTATACAGTTATGTGTTATTGATTTTCGAGCTAAATTATGGCATGACTACATCAACAATAAGTTATTAATAACAAAATCACCAACAAGCTGAAACCATTTTTAGGGGGTATATATTATATGAGGCTACAAGGTGTTTATTATAATTGTACAGGATTTAAAATGTGGGGACTGTAAAGGTGAAATAAAATAATATTTATATACTTAATAAAATTTGACTGTGACTCACAAAAGAAATATTGGACTATAAATATAATTTTGCTCCTTTAAAAGAAAATTAGAATTTTGCCCAAATGAGATCAAGAGAGCCAATACGTTTAGTAAATATCCATTGCCTTTTCTAGGCCTAAACCCAGTATATTAGACTGGGTTCAAATTTATAACCCTAGAGGAAGACTCTTGTAATAAGATAATTATACCATCACCAACAAAATCATTAACACTCTGTATAGTGCTCAAACAGTAGAAGCATGCAATTGCAGGATGCGTATAGGTGCGCAAGCACTCTGCAAAGTTTAAGCGTCGCTCCATCAGAGCTCGTTACATGACTTGATTTATTTATTTTTATAATTCAAAAATTAGATTTTCTAAACTCAACTATGTAATTTTTTATTTCAATTATATAATTTTTTATTTTAATTATATAATTTTTTGGTTATTATAATTATGTTATTTTCGTTGTTATAGTGAAAATTTAGTATCTTTCGTTTATCCGTAAATCAATTTAATTAAAATATATAAACAAGAAAGAATTAAAAAAAATAAAAAATGGAAAAAGTAGATAAGATCCATAAATAGGATAAATTAACTATTTTTTAAGCACTTAAGGATGCAAATTATAGTACTTACAGTAGTTATGAGACAAGTGAACATTGTAAGTGTTTAAGGGTTGTGGATGCCCTAATAGGCATCCATATATCAACTATAATTAAATTATAAACTTAATTAATAAATTTTAACTAGAACTCTAACTAAGAATGAAAATTTTAATTGAAAATTGCAATTGTAATTGACGATGAATCGCAATTTAATTGGTAAGACGTTGTCTCTCGAATCAATAAATCAGAACTCAATCAGTTAGAGTCACTTCGAATACTAAAAAAACAAAATTGCAATCGAAATTAGAACACTAATAAATCCCTATCTATCTATCAGCTCACAAGTTATTTTATTTGAGAAAAACAGAGGTTAACGGGCTGAAGCCCAGATTCACTCCTTTCAAACGCGTTTTAGGTTAAAATTGTATATCAAAGAATGGTGCATCTCGTTAATATAATAATCTTGGCATGTTTATTCAACTTGCACTACGAAATAGTATGTGGGAACGAGATTTATTCATGTTTTAATCTTTGCATATTAATTGGGCAAATGAGTTGGGGAAGCTGCAATGACAAGCCATGACTGCAAAGGCTATGATGTCATGGTTGAAAATTATAGTAAAAAGTAAAACAAGAGTCAGAGGTACAACACAAAGTAATGATGGTCCTAAATGAAAACATGTTAGACAAAATAAAGTAAAGTCTAAAATTCCGTTTATTTATCGTCGGTTGGAGTAAATTATATATGCTGCTTGCATAATATGAAAACCGATAATATAGAATAATACAATCCTCTATAATTCCAGCAATATGAATAATGAGAATCCGAGAAATATATATATAACTGACAGTTCTTTTACAGAACTAATATTTGATACTGATTTACAAATTCGGAATTTCCGGTTCACAAAGATTAAACTAGAAAATGAGAAAATGTAATCATTATGAGAAATAAGAAAATGAGAAACTGTCAAACTATAAAGTATAAAATGTAATCATTTTGAGGAAATAAGAAAGCAGAACAGCTTTACTAGATGACCTTCGTGACGTGGGAAAAAGAAAATAGAAACAGACTGGTCAAATATATTTAAATATACAAAAATCAAATATGAATTGCATCAACATGAAAAAATTCTAACTGCAAATCTCAACTCACCAAAAATAGCAAAATTAGTTAACGATGATCTAAAACAACAGCAGATCTTAGTGAGCGTTTATTTGTAGAATGCAACTGCCTTTTTTTTATTTTTGTGTTAGTTATATTATCACATTATACAAATCATGTATAGCATATCATAAATTATTTTGAATGATATTCTAAACATAATATATGGATAGAGTAGACATGACCTGCATTCATGCACTGAACGTGAAAACCTAATTAGCAGAAGACATAACCATTTTTTTTGTTACCTAAGTAAGTTTATGCAACTAGACGAAGTGCATGCGAGGAAGATGTGAACTAAGACATCTGTATATACAAATGCATGTGATGAGCTAATAGTATTAACAACTAACTTTGTCCTCTCTATTTGTTCTGCACTTATATTAGTTCCTGACATGCCTTAAGCATGGTTTGTAACGCCCAGCTTAATTTATTTTTTTAATTGTGCTGAATTGCTTTAAATTATTTTATTTGGTACGAAAATGTGATTTCTGTCATGCTCGATTTTGCATTTGGACTTGAGGGCCGTAGTTACGTACGCCCCTTAATTAGAGCACGAATTTAAAAGTATTTAGGACCTTAAGAATTTTATCTTTGAACTTTTGTTATAGTCCTAGCTAAAAAATAATCTAGTTTGAGCTTAAAAAATTATTTGGGTGTCCATATATATTTTATTCTTATTTCATACAGAATTCAGTTTTTTTTTTTTTTGTTTGTTTCTTTTTTTAATCGAATTGAACTTTTATAAGAGTTAGGGTATAGAGTCTGCCTTCAACTGTAAGTGTCCTCCAATTCAAACCTTTTGCTTATAAAGTAAACTAGTGGATGTCTAGTTAGATTTAATTTAAACTATAACGAATTTATTTTGTGAGTTTGTCTAGAACACGTACATGATTTTGCTCAAACATATACACGAATTTTATGCAGTAATTTACTTTAAAATGCTGCAGCATAAATATTTTTTTACGCTAATACTGGTTCATTCCCAAATCTAGGCAAACGTGCTTTCTTGTTATGTAGGTTTTGAGTCGGCCGACTCGGTGATGAATTTGATGGAATTTAGTTAAAGGGTAGGTATATTGGGTCCTGATAGGATATGGGCCACAAGCAGTAAGCCCAACCTAAATGGGCCTCAAAAACGGACCTCGGCCCATTCTCAGCATGGTGTTTGGCCCACCAAGAGCCAGGCACGGCCCCCAAGGAGTCTAGAAGCTCGGATCCACTTGCAGCCGCCAGCTCGGCCCACTTGCAGCCGCCAACTCGACCCACTTGCGCCTGCCAGCTCGGCTCGACTCCCAAGGAAAGCCCATTCTCAGCATGGTGCAGTTCCCAAGTAAAGCCCAACTCCAAGCCCATACAAAGATCTATAAATAGGAGTTAGAGGCAGGGCATTTATTACGTTGACTCTCAATAACAGTTGTAATAGACAAGAATCATAAATATACTCTCATACTTTGAGCCGTGGACGTAGACTTCATTAATAGTCGAACCACGTAAATCCCCGTGTCATTTACTCTTAAATTAAGCTCATAATCACTATTAATCAAACCCTTCGAAAACCAGATCGATCAGTACCCTTAATATATTCAAAAACAGAAAATGGAGAAATTTTATCGAACACCTGTGAAAACATACATTAACGTGGTAAAAACTTATATTTCTGATTTTCTTCTCTAAATATTTCAATATCGATTGGCTCGGTTTGTACATAAAATGGGTTCGGTTTTTCTGGATTTGTTCGGTTGGAAATTCAGTGAAAGCTGATCGATTAACGATACCTATTAGTATTGTTTTTGCTGATTGTTATCCTCTCCACCAAACCACCTTCGGCAATACAATGGCTTCTACAAATGGAGAAAGCGATCAGGTATGTGAAATTTCAACAATTTCCACTTACTTCTTCAATTCTAAACTTCTATTATTGTTCCTAATATAACTACCTCTTTTTCCGGTATACAATTAAGAAATGGGCTTTGATTAGATTCGTTTTCTCCGATCAACTGAAAATGTTATGCTAAGATTTTCTGTTTGTGATCCTAAGTATAGTGATTTTTTTTTTGTCGTCTAGTTTCCACTTGACTATCTATAAATTATGTTGAAATTGCAGGTTTTGGTGGAAGAGAGATTATGTGGGAGGATTTTCATGTTGAACAGGCCTAAGCAGCTCAATGCACTTTCGGCTGTAATGGTGCGTCTTATGTTGATCAATGGTTGCTTGGTGAAATTGGTGGGAGCTTGTCGGAATGTTTTGATTGTAGTTGATCCTTAACTGTTTTAGATTTTTTTTTTAGTAATTGAAGATCGTTTGTTCAACTTTTGATTAGAGAATGTCTAGTGCTAAAGATTTGTTGGTAGTTACTAGTTAGAGTAAAGTGGACTGAATCTAAGTGTTTCTGGATTTGGTTGTTATATGGGTTTAGCTGAATGAATAGGTGCAATTTTCTTGCGAGTTGTGATCAGAGTGATATTATAGGATGTCACCAGTTATAACTGATGAGAGCCATCATTTGTTTTAAGAATATAGCAACTCGGATTGCCTGGAATTGGTAAAACTATGTCAAAACAAATCTTTCCCCTTTTGTTCCTGGTTGTATTCTGCTCTATGCTCCTGTATTTGTTTTGGAATCGCTTTCTTCTGTTTACAGCATGTGCACAATACAGCATTTTGGATTGACTCATCTCTAGAAAGAAAGTTCTTACTTGGTGAAAGTATTTTGTAAATGCTACGGAATTGTCCAATATTGCCTGTGCTTACATTATTATTTTCCTTAGTAACTAATGTTTATTTTTTAGATGAATTGCTTTGCTGATTAAGCATGGTTTGATAATGTGCTGAAGTTGTTTCTGATCTTGCTCTAGGTGTCTCGTTTGTTGGAGCTTTTTTTTCTTGCGCCGAAGATTCTTCTGTCAAATTCATCATTGTAAAGGTATATTTCCATCAAAAAGTAGAATAATTCAAAATGAGCTTTGTCACCTAGACCAGTGATGAAGTGTTGGATGTGGGCCTCTAGTGTTCTGATCTTCCTATGCTGTACTTTGTTAATCTTTCTCTTTCTCTTTCTCTTTCTCTTTCTCTTTCTCTTTCTCTTTGGCCTTAATGATAGGGAAAAGGGAGAGCATTTTGTGCTGGAGGTGATGTAGCAGCAGTTGTTCATGATATTAATCGAGGTAAAAGTCTCTTTTCTCCAGTACACCTTATGAACTCCTTTATAAAAAAAATGCTAGGTTGCATTTGGAGGCTATTGAATAAAATCAGATTATTATTTGAATGAGTTCTATGCATATAAGTTGATACAAAATGGTGGATTATGAGTCACTTATGTTAGCTATAAAACTAGAATGTTAAGAAGTTGGTTAATTAGATTTTAATTTTCTTAATTAATTGAGACTAATATGAGCATCAAATTTTTGGTGGTAGATATAATAGATATTAGTGATGTGAAACATTTTTCTTGATTTGATGGCCATTAGGTCCCATTCGTTTCTGATTCTGAGCTATTCCCGTCAGTTTGCTTTAATTAAGTTAATGCATGCTTTGGTTCTTCTCAAATACCATATTTTATTAGCTAATTTGACTGCTACCAGGTTTTGACTAGTCAATAGAATCCTAGTGATATTTGTCTCTGAAATTCTTTTATCTGCTCCTGTTTCCATATCTTTGCTCCTAGCAATTCTTGCTTGTGGAATGATGTTATCCGCATTTTTGAGTTAATAACTTAATAACTAAATGCTCTTTCTTACAGTTGATAATGCTTGACACTTTCCTTTGAGCATCAGGTAATTGGAAATCGGGTGCAGATTATTTCAGAAAGGAGTACACAATGAACTATGTCATAGCTACATACAGCAAACCTCAGGTGCTTATTTAGAAAAATTCACATCTTGGTTTGTTATGTTTGTCACAACTATTTTTGGTTATTGGCTACCTTTCCCATTTGAACTATGATGCAAGACTTACTGTTCCTTTAAATCATTAAAAAGGTTTCAATTCTTAATGGAATTGTCATGGGAGGAGGAGCAGGTGTTTCTATACATGGTAGATTCCGCGTTGCCACAGAGAAATCGGTACTTATCTTGCTCTTTCTTAACTTTTAAGGAATTTGGGATCTTTGCTTTATACATTATAACAATAGTTAGATTTATATATACACACATATGACACACGCTCATCATTATAGCATGCATATCCAAATAAAAGGAATGAAATAAAAATTAAGTTTTGTAAGTTTCTGCTTTGGTTTCCTAACACACATGAAAAACCATAACTGCAGTTTTGGAGAAGGAAATATATTGAAACCAGACAGCACATTGCTATATGATATATGATGGTGTGACATTGATCGAGCAACTGTATACTTCTGATAGTAGTAATATCCATAATCACCACACTCACATTTGAGATTGGAAACCCCAATCCAGAAAGGATCTACATATTTGCCTTGTTTCTACTCTTTTGAATATTACATTGATCTAGGAGAAAAATATACCATTCTAGATATATTTTGTAGTGTGAGCTATAGAACAACTAGAGATTATACGTTTGAGATTATAAATTATACCATGATTACTTTTCTGAGAAAGTAAGCTTTTTCAGAGGCTTGGTTCTAAAAGTATATGCAAGATCATAAGTTGCTCATACATGATAATGCTGGTCTTCATTGACGTATTAACGCTCAATGACTGGCATTAACCGTCCGATTATGATAAATAGCAATAAGTATGATGAAGCATAATAGTTCTTCCGGTAGTCAATAATAGAAGATCAGATGAATTAACCGAAATGAAGTAGTTCTTATGCACATCCAATCATCTATTTTATTACTTGATGTGTTCACAATTGACATTTGGCAAACGCTTCAAGTTTAGCATCTGAATTATAGGTACCATTGTTAATCTAAATTGAGTGATGTTGTTTTTTTACATAGGTGCATCTGACATGACATGGTCGTAAGTTTGTATTTTAGATGTCTAGAAAATTGCTGTTTTATTAAGAGACATTCGGACCGTCATGCAGCTTTTTGCTATGCCCGAAACAGCTTTGGGACTTTTTCCAGATATTGGTGCTTCCTACTTTTTGTCAAGACTCCCTGGATTTTTCGGTAACTTCACTTTGCTTATCTTTCCACATATCATTTTTTAGGATAATATACAGAATACAGTACCTTTTCAGTAATTTTGTTATAACTCTGCATTTTTTTGCTTCAAATCACCAGAAGGAATTTTATAGTCGAATATAGTTGTATATCATGCATTCACATGTCAATTAGATGGTTCAAAATTTTACCTTACAATATATGTATGTCTTACCTTCATGAGAAACTACACATAGATGCATATACATTTTCTCTACTGTTTTACTGTGTTGATAGCCTTTATTGCATTCCTTATTGTTCTCATGTGGAAAAAGCATGTGCTCCAATAGCACTGATTTGTTTCATTTCTTGGAAACTGGAATTTTCCTGGCAGGAGAGTATGTCGGTCTGACAGGTGCAAGGTTAGATGGTGCTGAAATGCTAGCATGTGGTCTGGCAACTCAGTTTGTTCAATCAGAGGTATAATCCTTTTCAACTCCTCCTTAATGCTGGAGGTTAGTGGAGTAAGGTTGTTATTGAGTTGGCTGTTCTTGACCTTTTCACCTTCAAGTGAAACTTGCCTTTTCTAATTAGAATTATTTAAATTTTAATTATCCCTTAAAATCAGATGAGTTACTGGTGTTAAGGTGTTAGGATTTCAAATGATACTGTGATGATATCGGACAATTTTGAAACTTGAACTACCATGTGTTTCACTGCTTTTTACCCTAATTGCAATATTTTCGTTCACATTTATTCCTGATTTTAGAATACAGTTTTGACTATTGTCGGAAGGTTTCAACAAGTTACTACGCTGTTTTGATAGTCCCTTGATGTTCTAGAAAGGGTACATTCAAATTCTCATTCTAGTATAAAACAAAGAGATTCCAGGTCCAGTATATGAGTGTGGTGGTGGAGTGAAGGGTATTTTGAGATGGAAGATAATTCGACCATAAATTTATATAGAGAGGGACAAAAAACTAAAAGAGGAAAAATCTACTTGCCATAGAGCCTGCGGAAGAAAACAATAATTTGCTTGCAGACTTGCCCCAAGAGCCAAGCACAGAGTGCATCTTTTCTGATTAGTGCTTACCATCTTCAGATTGTCTTCTACCACATTTCCTTAATATGATATCAACGGACCACATCTCTTAGCCTGCCAACTGTTAGTTTGATTTCTAATATATGTCAATCATCTTCAGCAATGTTTCTTTTCTTTTTCCGGCTACCCGTTTGACCGATGCACAATTTGTCTTTACCATGTAGTTGTAGAATATTTTAGCATTGGAGATCATAGAGCGTGTCTTAATTTTTTTTATATGCTTCCATTGTTGGACAGAGATTGCAATTGTTAGAAGAAGCACTTGTAAAAGCAGCTACCAGTGATCCAATGGTTATCTCTTCTATAATTGAAGAGTTTTCACATGCTCCTAATTTGAAGAACAATAGTGCTTATCACAGGTATATATACGAACACCATTTATGTTGGAAGAATTCGATTATGCTGGACTATAGCATCGTATGACTCTTTTCTTGCTACAACTAGAAAACCTTCCAGATTTTCTGAATATAGTCGAATTTGGCTGTCACATCATGATCCACCATGTCTTCTGTAGTGTGGTTGGTTACAAGTAATGACATTCAGCTTCCAGAGTACTGTTTTTGTAATTACATGTGAAAATCACCCCCTACTTTACTAACTGAATGGATTATACGTGGTATTTGATCGACTTAATTTTCTGTAGTCCATCTAAAAATTATGACTGATCTGTCTTGTCACATTTGTTCCTTTGTTATATATATGTATCCTCTTATAATCCAAAAATATCGCATAACTAGTTTTCTATGTGATTACTTTAGTAGTCTGGCCACAGACCAGATTTGTCAATCTGATTATGATGCACCAGTATCTGCAGGTTGGATGTCATAAACAAATGTTTTTCTCGAAGAACAGTCGAAGATATTATTGAAGCTCTTGTAAGGGACAAGGCATACTTGTTTGATCTGGTGCTTTTTGCCCAGGCTACTTCTAGTTTTACATTTTCTTATCGTGTTGTTAAATTTAATGTTTCTAGGAAAGGGTGTCCGCTGACAAGAAGGACGATTGGATTTCTTCCACCATTCAGTCACTCAAGAAAGCTTCCCCTATGAGCCTTAAAATTTCTCTGAGATCGGTACACTTCAGTGAGCATCCTTAGCTTGTATTATTTGACATCTCAGAAGTTTCTTCTCTGACTTTGAAATTTTATTTCTCCACATATCCATGGCCCAAATCTTGAGTCCCCTGCAGTTGCTTCATTACTTAAATTAGGTGGATGGTTATCAGAAACATTTATATTGCCGGATATTGGTTGAATTATCTTTCAAAATTAGTTTGTTCATATAGATCCCTTTACTTGATTTCTTGGATGAATTCTAATTATTTGAAGGAGAAAATGTTCATAACTGAGGAATGCATAAGCATAACTATTTTTTCTTATATATATAAAAAGGATTCATAATGGTTACCCATTTACCCTCGTGGCCGTGGTAACTCGAATCCCCGATCTATTGGTTGGACGGAAGCATCTTACCAACTAAACTGCGCTTCATCGTCACCGAGGAATGCATAACTTAAGCTTGCACCTTCATTTTTCATTTCTCAAATCTTCATGGATTGCTTAATGCAACCACAGTTATCTTTGAAAGGTTATTATGAATCTTTTTGACTAGTTGACTTTTCTAAGATTTTTTATGACCTCATGAAATAAGGCCCAAGTTTCGGATGACTCATATCTGCTGGGCTATGGCATAGCTCAAATAGACTACATAAACTTCTGTTTTGCTAAAGATATAGCCATATATTAGCTAGTCTTTGAATCTGGCTTTTAACAAGAAAAAGAGTTTCAGAAGTTTAAAATTTTACATTATTCTAACTTCTGACGTTTCTGCTCCCATCATTCTCTCCAGATTAGAAAAGGAAGGCTCCAGGGCATTGGTAAATGCCTTGTCCGAGAGTTTAGAATGGTTTGTCATGTGATGCTAGGAGAAGTTAGCAAGGATATTATTGAGGTGCCTATGCACCTACTCTTAACTCGTCAACTCTATTTGCTCTCCAATAATTAAGTGCCTAAAAAAACTACTTCTAATTCAGGGCTGCAGAGCTATACTGTTGGACAAGGATAGAAATCCAAAGGTGCGCGCCCATTTCTATATCTGTAAACGAAGATTTAGCTAACAACTTTTTGCTGAGACCCTCTTTTTATTGTTTCCTCGTTTTGGGCGCCCTCGAAGCTAGAGTTGATCAGTGACGAAATGGTGGACCGTTACTTCTCCAAGGTAGATGATGTTGACTGGGAAGATCTGAAACTCCCTGTGAGCTCTAGGTTACCTGCATATGCCATTGCTAAGCTTTAAATTTTATTCATCTGTGACTTGTATGATTTGCGTAGAAATTATGAATTGCCTCCCCAAATAATGTTGTGAAGGATGGGTGGGTAGCGAGTATAATACCTTTTCGTTCACATAAATTAACCTCAAATTAGGACCATAGATTATTATCATATTATAGTGGTGTAGGTAAATCAAGTCATAATTTATAAAGGCTGTATTGTATCTCTGTTTTATTCTAGTACGTAGTCATATTATTTGTATACCTGTGCCATTGTCTGGTTGATGGTTTGAGTTTTGGGAAATTTTGTTGTTGGATACTTTCTTTTCTTTTCTTTTTTTGAAGGAGAAGAAACTCGCAGCAATAGCGTACCCTATATATTAGTATTACAGACTAAATAAGAGAGGGAATTATGTTAGAGAATCCTATACCTAATGGAGCAATCAAAATCTCAAGCAAATTTAAACCAACGGTATATATCCATTTTCATAAGCAAGACTTATATGATTGTATTTGTATATACGCATAGCCCATTTTCCATGAATTTGTTGCCCCCATGTTTTAGAGTTGGGACCAAAAAGATTAGTCTAAGACCATGTTTATCAATGACCAAGCGGACCACTCAACCAGCTGTCTTTTTCAATAATTAATTAATTTATCTCTCTTTCACATCCTCAATATTCTTCCAATCCAACCATATATTTTTTTGATGGTTTATCAATGACCACCCAATCACACCACTATATATCTTTTTATATTATTTTTTAATAATATTATTATTACTTGAATTGAAATATTTTATTATTGCAATATTTATTAAAAAAAACACAAAAAATGGCAATAATTAGTGAAATAATTGAAATACGAAATTACAATAATTGAAATACGAAATACGAAATTACAATCATTCAGTTGCGATTGCCGAATTTTGCCCATATATGACCACGGGGTTGTATATATATGATCGCAGTGTTATTTTCAAATGAGCTTTGATATTCGCAAGAATTTGACAAAATTTCAAAACTGGGAAAATAATCTTGGGAAGGGTTGAAATTGTGGGTTGAATTGAAATTTTGGAAATTGAAGAATATGTTATTCTCATCATCCATAGTAAACAACAAGAGATATAAAAAAAATTATAGCAAATAATAAAGATTATATGCGGAGAAAAGATAGAGATTTTTTTTGTGTGTAAAATTATAGCAAATTTGGTCTCTATTTATAAAGGATGAAAAATTATTAATTTTGGTATAATTTCTTTTTTTTTATAGTATATTAAAAATATATCAATATTAATCAAAATAATTAAGCACCAATGAAATTGTGCCAAATCGCACAATCTCATTGGTGCATGCATGTAAAATCCCTAAAAAGGGGCTAGTCGTAATAGTGATTTTCCCGATCGTCGAACAAGAGTTTCGAAGATAATTCGGAAATAATTAATTAAGTAAATTGAGATGAATAGAAGAATCTAATATATGAATAGAATTTAATAAGAGAAATATGTTAATAATTTAAGAATGGATATTTGAATTAGTTAAAAAGTT
>JAYDZE010505330.1:8631-34017 GCA_034509125.1 Monilaria moniliformis
TTTTTCTATCTTTGGTTACTGAAATACTCAACTTGCCTAAATGGAACAAAATATTTCATGTTCATGCAAATGTGTATAATTAGTGCATCAAGATCAAGTCATTAGAAAATGAGTTGTTATGAATGAATGGCAAGCGTAGTCGAACAAGCACCTTTAGTTTAACCATCATGAGGATGTTGTGTGGGAGATCAGCCATTCCGGAGCCGGAGGGCTGTGGGCGGAGCTTGTCAGCAACCGAGGTCAGTTGATCCTAATGAAGAAAGTGCTAGAGAGAGAGAGAGAGAGATTTTAGAGAAAGAACAAGATTGTATGGTGAGAGAAACTGTTCTATATCTGCAGGTTTTGAAGCTGGAGGTCCGAATACTTCATCAAACATTAGTCCATGGACTATCATTGGCAATGAAATGTCGATTCTAGTATCTACGGACCGATCATCCTGCTTCGACAGAAATAAGATAGCTCTTCAAATGGATGCGCTCTGTGACGTTGGTGGTGAAAATATCTCTCCAGCAGGTGTCGGAGTCTATATCCGGGTTATTGGGGAATGGTAAGAAAAACATTTTCTTGTTTCTGAATCTTTGCATCAAAGCAATCAGCAAAATTTCTCTGGTCAAAATTGTGACATGTTGTCATCCTCCTAGTGTCTGATCTCCTCTTTATGCTTCCTTGCAGAATATTGAGAAAGAAATAGATATAAAGTGACGTTCTATGTCCGTTCGTTGCAACCGGTTGAAATGTCTGTATCATTCATTGGCTCAAAGCAGCAGAAGCTAGCCACATCTGATATAAACTGAGAAAGAGTAACTGATTTTTGGCTGATCTTTAGTACATACATCAGCATTATTAGTATATTGAGCTCTGACCTGCTCGTGCAGGGATGAAGACGTTGCAAAGTGGAAGAAGATGGAGATGGTGTTGGAAGCATATTTGATCAGATGCTAATTCAAGATTGCAGCTGACAACATCAAAAAGGTCTACAATATGGCTTGATCAAGTCTCAGCACTACCTTTGGACACTCACAATGTGTGTGATTTCACATTTCTTTCTCTAATTCTTAATAATAGCAAAAAGTGAAGCTTTTGTTCACAACTCCCATTTTCAGGGACATGGATTTTGACAAGATCTTTTTGACATGCTTGCCGCTTTGAAGCCAGGATTTATCAGATTTCCTGGTACTTGATGAGTAACAGATTCCCAGTTTCCATTGTTTCATAGAATCAACAACAAGAGAATGTGAATTTGTATGTTCTCTTGAAAGGCGGCTCATATGTCAAAAGAGACAGACTGATGAATGTATTTAGATGGAGAGAAACTATAGGTGCATGGGACTGATGATGGATTGGTTATTTTGAGTCCTTTCAAGTTACTCTCTCTCTCTCTCATTTGATGAACTTCTGATGTCTGTGGTAAGTCTGCAGCTTGCAGAGGATTTAGGCGCATCGCCTATTTGGGTAGTGAACATAGGAATCGGCAGAAGAGCAAGTTGACACCTCACTGCAAGTAAGAATCTTACCAAACAAACATTGTTTGAAGTTTCCTAAATCGAACAATTAGGCATGGCTGATGGTGCAGGACACTCTTGATGCGATTGAGTTTGCTAGAGCAGACGCATCCACAATGGGCTCTGCCCGGGCAGCCATGGGATGTCTTGAGCCTTTTGATCTGCAGTATGTTGCTGCTGGGAATCAGGACTGTTGGAAAAAGAATTATAGTAGTATGCCTGCTGCTTCAACTCTAACCAACCATTGTGCATCATTGCTTTTAGATTCTTATTACATTGTTTCAAAGTGTTAGGGAACTACATGAAGTTTTACAATGCAATAAAAGGGGCCTATCAAGATATCAAGATCATCACAAACTATGATGCTTCAGCTGCAGTGTTGGATCATCCAGCAGATTTGTACGATTATCATGTAAGAAAAAATTTAATAATTGTAATAATATATTTATACAATAATCTGATTTTGTTTTTTGGCCATGGTGAAGGTCTACACAAATGTAAACTCCATGTTTTCAATGGCTGACAACTTGGATCACACCTCAAGAAATGGACCAAAGGTGTTTCAGGCGTCTCTTCACTGTCTGATTCCTCGTCAGCAGAGGTTTCTCACCCGTGTTCTCGACCATATTTCAGGCTTTTGTGAGCGAGTATGCTGTCAGAGGAGGCGAAGCTGGCAGTGGAAATCTGCTGAATGCACTAGCTGAGGCCGGTTTTCTTGCAGCGACGTTGTTGAGATGGCGAGCAGCGCGCCTTTATTTGTAAATGTCAACAATCAGAGGTTCAATCCAGATGCAATACTTTTCAACTCTTCAAAGGGCTCCATCCTTCTTCATTCCACGCTGCAATCGCCTTCTTCTTCCCTCACTGCGTCCGCCATTTCTTGGACTGATGCAGACAGCGGCAAAAGCTACATCGGTGTAAAGGTCAGAGCAGTTTCCTGTTTTATCTCGTATTTTATTCCTTGTGCTGAATGTGAAATCTCGTTCAGGTTGTGAGCTTTGGGGGCAGAAGAGTGAATCTGAAGCTTTCTGTAGAGGGATTGGAGAACAAGTCTAAGAAAGCAGCAGTATCTACATTCACTACACTAACATCCACTAATGTGAAAGATGAAAATTCGTTCAATCAGCCCAAAAAGGTAACTTTTTAGATAAATCGTTGCATTTTATTTCAACATCATTCTTGACGCTAAACTTAGAACCTTCAACTTTCAACAAAGTCGTGTTGTCGGCATCTCTGTTTAGGCATGATATTTTTTCTTCTATTAAATAAAATAAATAAAAGAGTAATTTTAATGATAGTTAATGCCAGTCTCTTATTTATGCAGGTTGTCCCAGTTGTAAACGCACTAAAAAATGCCAGCAACAAAACGAGAGCTATTATACCTCCATCTTCTTTAATTTCAATTGACTTGCTGCGAAAATCAGATGTTACTCAAGTTGCAGGACCTAATGGTGCCCATGCATCACTGTAACTTGTAGCATTCAATATAATAGGATCACGAATAATTTGAGATTTAGTCTCTGAATATGTGGCCAATCTGGACCAAGTTGATACTTCTAAATATTCAAGTTCAAGGAGAAACATGCTGGATAAACAAAGATAAAAGGATGATGGCGATGACGAGCAGCAATTCATAAGCGCATAAAAGAGGAAGCAATAACAAATTACTAAGTTTTTTTACAAAAATTCAGTGTAGTTGATGATATCAGTTTACAACAAAACTTAGTACCCTTAAAAGGGTGTTTTTCCATTGATAGTGTATCAGAAAATATAGAAACTCGAATATGCTCTATCAAGTTCGTAGATTGTTACATTTCAGTTCCTTGGCAATGAACTCACAAGATCGCTGCATGCAGATTATCAACAAGACTTCAAAAGATAAAATTCTGCATAGCCTGAAATCAGAAACCAAACTTCAGAACTCGTACAGGGAAAACTGGAGCAACAAAATCATCAATTTTCAATAGCTATACTAACCATATTTTTGCTTGGGCAGAGCCGCTCAGCTCTGTTAATTTACATTTTGACTTCTCTGGTTCATCTCTACAGTTTGGGACAACAGTTGAAGTGATCGATGAATCAGATTTCCGCTTTGCAATAGCAAAAAGTTCGTGCAACAATCTTTTTAAGAGGAACAGAAATACTATAGCCAGAAATCAGTATTTAAAGGCAAACAACTCATACCACAACTATGGTAGAATATTAGAACGGAATATAAGAGGGTAAGTGCAGCAAAATCCACTGCTCCAGCACTGCACGATAAATATAGTTAATTATTTTTTCACGTGGTGGAATAAAGATAATGTAGCTATAACCCCCAACGCGAATAAAAGCAACTCTACGTTGTTTAGACTCAAAATCACGTCAGCTTCAATATACACTTCTAGAACATATCATGCAGTTTGGTTCTCCTGAACAGCTTGTACAAGCATAGCCATCAATATAATATGTTCACATAAACCTTACAATCTTAAAGCAGCCCAATATGTAATATGCTAAATGCAGAAAAAAGATGAAGATGAAGGTTTAGGCAAATGACAAACCACAGAAAGCAGTGGCCCTTGTTTAAATTTGTCATAGAATGAAAATGCCACTGGCTTCGGATTGTCCCCAGGACCTCGGATGAACCCACTGGATTGGCCAAAATACACAAAAAAAAAGAATATGTTTAGGAACAAAACACAAGCATCAGAAAGTTTGAAACAGAAAACTCCTGCAGCCATCATAACATGTTTAAATTTTTGGTTTTATGAGCAATGAAGAAAATGTGCCTAAATATATACTGAAAAGGGAACTAGAAAAAGAAATAAGAGTCATCAAATCCAAAGATTTCAACTTACACCATTGATGTTGAAATTAAGGGAGTTCTTTTAACATCAAATACAGCAACAAGACCATTGTATTGTTCATCACCATCTTTATATGACACTGCCAATCTCTCTCCTGAAGCATCCCATGCTATCTTCTCAATGACCTGGCTGCAGAATAATGATATAAAGTTAGTAAACAAGTAGTGAAATATAGTGACTACATGACCTAAACAAGACAAATTCCTTGAAGCAATATCTCAGTATTGGAACAAAATCAATTTAGTTCAAAAGCTGTTCTAAACTGCCTGATAACCAGAGGACATGGTAAGTACATACAGCTAAGTTAAATGATTTCTCTACCTGTCGGTCAACAATTTTATCTCTGGCAATTCGACTGGTATAAGATGTGCATCTGAATATCAAAACGAGGTTAAAAGTCAAAGATCTCAGAAAAAAGTTATGTATACTCAAACAAATACCATTTCAAATAATTTGAAGACATATTCAATCAAATATGATAAAAATGTCATCTCAAAATAAATCTTGGAAAGTTACAGATGCTACCCAACAGAGACCAAAAGCATGCCTGTTAAAAAAAAGAAGAATCTTCAGATTAAGGAACAGAGAGCATTCTGGAAGTTCTTTCAGTATCTGTTGGCATTGGTGAAACTCACAATAATAAATTCTATGCCAAAGTTTATTATCAATTTATCTTAAGAGATAGTAACATCACATAATCACAGATATGTATGAGACAACTGATCTGCAAAACATTTGTTAGGTACTCATTGTTTTAAAGTTACATGCAATGCACAACACAAGTAACCCTTTGTAACAAAAAAGAAAAGGTGGAGAACGAAACACCCATTATCTGGTGCTGATATCTAATTAAGAAGCCACACACCAATCAATTTCATTCAATCAGAATAATAGGGCAGACATTAACAAATAGATCAAAAGAAGGATATTTTACATACCTAGCGACGGAGGTTTGGATGTAAAGTGAATAGAACCTAATGATGAAGATTCCGAAAAGGAAAGGAGTACCATACAGCCATCTGGATCCCATGTTGCCCCCTATCATCAACAATTAGATGAAATAAAACAATACTTTAGTGGCCGAACTTGTCCAGCAATAAGAATATGACGATTTAAGATATAAACAACATAAAATGCATATGTAGGTGCATTGGTCCACAATATAAATATAAATCCCATAAAAGCATAGATCCAGAAAAGCGACCCAAGGCAAGAGTCACTTTTATTCTTGCTTGCCAGCTGAAATTTAAACTAAAACGCTATGCTCATTTGAATTCTATAAATCCAGAGCGTGTAAATAACTTTTTGGATTTACCCAGACTTTGAACATCAGTCACCTGAGTACAAGGCTTTCCATAAAAGATGTTTAAACAGGGGTCAAGGGGGGCAAGGGGGGCAAGGTGGGGACAGACAAGAAGCTGCACAGTTTAACATTTAACACTAAAACATGGATTCTAACAATATATAAAACTGATAAATATCACTAATTTAGATAGCAGGTTATCCACGAACCGTGACAAACCCATTCTTTGAGGACCATGGTTCTGATGTCCAAGTGTTTGTCTCCCAGAGATAAAATGTTCCATCACTGCACCATAAAAGGCAACTCTGAATGGTCATTTATTGATAGCATAATGTGTATCTTCAAAAAAGTAAATAAGATGCAAATCAATTTTTGATGGAAAATGGTAATTTACAGTACAATTTTGCAGAAAAGAAATAATCTCCCGAGGGGGACCACTTTAACAATGATATGCCTCCTAGGCCCCTTCGAATAGGAGTGCCCAGCCCTGTCATTAAAAGGAAGAGATCAGAAATAAAAAGAATAATATAACATAGCATGCATGAAGTCTATAACTATGGTTATATGATGCTTTCAAAAGTTTTCCTTTCTGCAGATTGTTTTGTAATAGAGATTGGTAAGAAGACATGTACCTTGTGAAACATCCCAAATGGTGAAAGATGAACTCTCATATGAAGCTGAAGCTAAATATGTAAAACCGAGTCAAGGAATATACAGAACTTTGGATTCATACAATCTTTTCCCTAAAGAAGATAGAATGACAGACAATAAAAGTTCAACTAATCCCACATAAAGTCTTTGATGAGTCAAAATGAGTCAAGAGTAAGTGAACAATATTTAACAATAGACTGCTAAGTCTAGGAAGAACTATGAAAATTAGAATACAATAGGTCTTAAGCACAACAGAAAAAAAATGTATATATAGTTCATATGGATATCTTCCATCAGGACTCCATGAAAGTGCAGAAATCTGTTCAGAATAAGAACTCTGAAGGAAATCCACCAGAATCCATCGTGTCAGAGAGCCCCTTAAAAGTGGGTTTGAAGTCACCCCAGATCTAACAGATGGAACATTACCGGGAGAAGAAGCAGCCCAAATGCAAATGCCACCCCTATAATAAACCACAATAACAAAACCAATTTAAAGATTTTAACTAGAAACAACAAAGTCCAAATATACATTAAACAGATTATTTTTTGTGGGACTAACTTGCATGCAACAGAAAGGGTTTTCCCTCCATTTGGTCTCCATTCAAGAATCTTTACATCTTTTTGGGACTCATGGGACAAGACGCAATGAGACTTTCCATCTGGTTAATGACAAAAGTAAAGAGAAAAGACACCATTTATAATTTGATCAAAGTGCAACGACAATCTCAAAGCACCAGAGGGTTAACCAAAAACCACCATCAAGAAATTTCATGGCAATTACCAGAATCATTGTAGTCACAAATCGCCACCTGATGCTGTGCAGAAACAAATGCTAAAATCTGTTTGTGGTCGTTCCAACTTACACTGTGAAGATCAATACCATTTAAGAGCTTTACCTGAAAGTAAACATAATAGATAGCAGAAATATTAATACTTCTTGCATCTAATCATTGCCCTCCTCTCAATAACTATAAATAGCTATAGCATGCAATCTCAAAACAAATACTAAAAACATTAGCGCCGGAAAGCAAGCAGATGTATGCACAACAAAATGCAAGTCAAGAGGATAATTACATCGGCAGGCTGCAAACGAGGCCTAAGGGAGCCACTCAACACAGCCTCTAGTGCCGCAGATGGAATGCCGAAAATGCCCTTCCTCCGTTCAACCGATTCCTGCTCAGTCCCCATCCCCAGGAAGCTGTCTGATTCGAAAGGGATCGGACTGAATACAGTCCCCTGCAATTATACGAAATCAATGGGCTGCATACATCAATTTATTTAGATACTACAGACCTAAAAAACACTACTATACAATAAAAAAGTAAGAACGATTAGAGAGGAGTACGAGGATTTTAGCGTAAGTATCCTTCGCTTGATCATCGCCGAGATGGTCTGCCGTAACTGCGTGGAAATTAAGAAAAACTGAAGGACCAATGCGAAACCGAAATAATTGATATGAATGAAGTTTGTGAAAATGAGGTAAAAGGGTATTCGATGAGAAATTGTTACCTAATTCTCTGTTGATTTCGCAAATGGTGACCGTGCCTGGCTGAGGAAAAGAAGGCATCTTGTCTGGAGGTGTGGAGTTGGCGTGACTGAAGGAGAATTAAGACAGAGAGGGAGAGAGGGAGGAGAGAGAGAGTAGGGTTTATATTATAGTGATTTTTGGTTCAGTTCCCGCCAGGGTGCTCTGTGTTTCGCAGTATCTGTTTAAGGGTCTAATTTGCAAATTCCGGCTTTCAGAGTGGCGAAACGTAATGATTCAATATTTGAGGGTTCGAATGACTGATTTTTCTTTTATCAAAATTGCCCCTCCGTTTTCCTATATATTCAGCCCTAACCTCTCTTCTTTTAGCTCCGTCCCTACAGTCATCGACCTCTTATCAACTTCAACTATACTTTATTTCCATATACGCATCGCAATGGCGGCGGACGAAGTAGAGAAAGCGCGAGATGCAGTTTTCCGAGACATCAGGAGATATTACTGCGAGTTCTGCGGAATTTGCCGATCGAAGAAAACCCTAATCGCCGCTCACATCCGTACTGACCACGAGGTATGTGCTTGATTATATATGTTTTGATTGAGTTCTTGTGTTTTTAAGCTCTTAATTACGGTAGTGGATGATGGATTTAATTGCGGGTTGTGTTCTGAAATTTTCTTATTTTATTGTGCAGTTTACTGTCGAATTCTGTTAATTGATGAGGGATTTTTTGAATTGCAGGAAGAAATTAAGGAGAAGGAGCTGAAAGAAGAAAAGGAGCATGGCCAGAAACTGAATGTGTGCGAAGAATGTGGTGCGAGCTTTCAGAAGCCTGCCCATCTGAAGCAGCATATGCAGAGCCATTCTCTCGAGGTTAGTTTTTCCGATTGAGTTCTGTGTATAATTATTTCCTTTCTGTATAGTTTCACCACTTGTATTATATATTGTGTTTTTGAATTCCTTTTTTGGTCGAGAACTAAGAATGAATGTTTGCTTGCAATAACTGGTTGATTGATTGTTTACTTTATGCATAGATTCAGCATTTGAATTTTACTTTCCATACCAAATATGATCTGGAATTTTGTTCGCATGGTCGCTGGAATTATGCTTTGATAAAGAGTGTTACAAGTTAAGCTATTGCTTCGTTTGGCTTAAAGTCAAATATCTATTACTTTACACGGTTCAGGATTCAAGAATCATCTATTTTCTTCATTTACTAGCAATCTTAAATGGTTGGTTTGGCGGTGAATGGTTTGCTTTGACTATATATGCTTCTGTGTATCCGGGGCATGAAAAGAATAACCTTTTGCAGATTGAAGTATGGCAGAACAACATTGCTATGATACATTGCTGGGCGTGAAGCATTGGATCCCAAATAAAAGAACTCCAAAATGCGAGAGGCAGCAAATGTTACCTTGAATGGATCAGTACCAGGCGGGGGACTGCCTGGGAAGCTCCATCAAGTGTGCCTCAGTCACGCTTGCTAGTCTTTGAGGTTTGGGGATTCTTTAGTTTACATGGTGGAGTAGGTCACGAGTAGCTCCTATGAAAGTTCTGCACAATAATATCCTGATAGTAAGTGTGTTTCACTGCAGAGGCCTTATGTTTGTTCAGTGGACGACTGCCACTCAAGTTACAGAAGGAAAGACCACTTGACCAGACACATGCTTCAGCATCAAGGGAAATTGTTTGAATGTACTTTTGAGGGCTGCAAGCGGATGTTTACATTAAAGGGTAATATGACAAGGCATGTCAAGGAGTTCCATGATGAATCTGCTTCTGCTGAAGTTAAGCAACATGTCTGCTCGGAGCATGGGTGTGGAAAGGTCTTTAAATATCTCTCTAAATTGAAAAAACATGAGGATTCTCATGGTAAGCTACTTTTATATTGATTCCTATGCAAACAAGTTATATTTTATTGGAAATATATGTTATTCATTGGTCAAGTTTTGGATTTAATGCAGTTAAGCTGGATTCGGTGGAGGCATTCTGTGCAGAACCAGGCTGTATGAAATACTTTTCCAATGAGCAGTGCCTTAAGGAGCATATTCGGTCTTGCCATCAACACATTACATGTGATCAATGTGGCACAAGGCAGCTAAAGAAAAACATCAAGCGTCACATGCGCATGCATGATGAAGGGCCTTCCTCGGAGAGGATCAAATGTAATTTCAAGGGATGCACACTAACATTTTCAACTGTAAGCCCCTTCCCTTCCGAAATTCCATTTAGTCATTATGTTGCCCCTCTTCCTTCGTCGAGCTCATCTTGTACAGAGCATTTTCTTTAGTATTACGTATGTTTCATGTGAACATTCGACTTTATAAACTGCAATTACCTATCACCGAACTTGTTGGAGGGTTTCTCAGCAGACTCCCTTCTCTTGTACAGACATCAAATCTCAATCAACATATAAAGGCTGTTCACATGGAACTAAAACCATTTGTCTGTGGCATGCCCGGTTGTCACGAGAGATTTGCATTCAAACATGTGAGGAACAGGCATGAAAAAACTGGGTGCCACATCTATACTCATGTAAGATCTCTTGCTTCTTGAGCAAATCAATAATCTTCATCATAAGCCAATGTTACAGCGGCATATGAAACAATACCATATCTCTGGATTATGACCTGTCGTGTTCAGGGAAATTTCGAAGAATCTGATGAGCAATTCTTGTCAAGGCCAAGAGGCGGCAGGAAAAGGAAGTACCCGGTCATTGAGACACTCTTGCGGAAAAGGATTGTTCCGCCCAGTAAATCGGAGCTTGTCAGCAACGATGAACATGATAACTCATTATGGTAATGCGTTTAGGTGTATCTTGGCTCTCTTAATTAAGGATCCTGGAATTAGGTTATTTTATATAATTTTTATTTTATGATGTGTAGAATCCTATAGGCTATAGTTCGTACGTAGTATATAAATTTTCAAATAGTGTAGGTTTGGGCAGGAAACATTTGTATTGCTAAAATTTTGTCTAGTTAATGCAGTAGGATTTTTGTATATGGTTTTGTTGGTGCAAATATAAATAACTTCTAATTAGCAATTATTGTCTTTATTTATTTATTTTTCTCTGGGGATTATTGGCTTCTCTGCTTATTTGTAGTATTTTTTCCATTTTGGCCCAAGGCTAGGCTTATCGATGTCACTTTAGGGCCTATGAAAAAAATAGTCTTTGTTCATATGTTTATTTTCATCCTAATCTTTAAGATAAAAATTAAAATTTAAAAGATTTAATGAAAATTAAAAATAACATACTTTTAGAATCATAAGATCAACAGCGGCTCACTGTGCGAGCCCTCGCCCCTGCCCTCCACCTTTATGTACGTGTGTTGTGCACTCACTTGTCGCGGCCAATCGGGTGCTAGTGTGTGCCATGCGCCCCCGCGACTAGGCTTCATTTTCCACGTTTTTTATTTTTTTTAAATAAAAAAATTTAAATTTTAAAACAGCCGCCAACAGCTATTTTAAATAATTTTTTTTTCTTCCTAACAACATTTTCCAACGGATTTTACTTTTTCTTTCTTGTGTTTCCTGCTATTAATACTCAATACCCCACACTTTATTTTCATCCCAAATTCATATACTTCCTTTATTCTTCTTCATTTACTCTACATTTATCATGTCTAAATACTCTCACCATCAAGCGATGATCCAACATTTGTTGTCGAAATGGATCAATCCATCTGTTTTTGGATATGATCCAAATGTTATCGGCACATCTCAACTGGCAGGTTACGACTCTCCTTGTTTCGGCTCGTCCTCCCCACATCTCGACGCCATCAACTTATCCGACGAGGCGAATAAGTCGAAGCAAGAAGCCCGAATTGCATACACCGCAGAAGAAATGATGCGTATATTTGAAGTATACATCGACGTGAGCGAATAAGCGGTCTGCGGCAACCTACAGAAGATGATGTCTTTCTGGGCAAAGGTGGCCACATAATACAACGAGGTACGCCCTCAAGGCGCACCCAAACGCATGCCTCGTATGGTACGGAGCCACTACGATAGAGTGAACCCCGAATTATCCAAATTCTGCGCAATCTACAACTCCGTTGAAAGGGCAAGAAGGAGCAGCGCAAGTGATCTGGACGTGTTGAAGGATGCATTGTCCCAATGCATTGTCCCACATACTTGAGCGAGAACATGAAACCGTTCAAATATGTCAAGACGTGGGAAGAGATTCGCTTTTGCGAAAAATGGCTGGGCAGCGGGTCGGCCGGACCCAAGCGTACAAAACACACGGCCAACAAGCAATTCAGTACGAGCGGAGATACCGAAGTCAAGCCCTTTTGAGGGAGGGACCGAGTAGGAACCGCCCCATTGGCTAGAATGCGGCGAAACGGTTGGGAAAGAGGAAAGTGACCTCCTCAACGACCACTGCAACGACAGATGAGATTAGTCAAATGTGATCCTTAATAGATAACACCACCCATGCTTCCTTACTCAAGTTGTTCTTCGAAGCCAACGCATTCGACACGTCTAAAATAACGGATAAGCAAGCCAAGAACCACTGCAACTTGTCAACAATTTGAAGCACCAATTGAGTTTATTTTAGTGAAAGTTTTTATTTAAGTAATTTAGGAGTTTAATCTATGTAATTTTACTGCTTTCAATAATGTAGCTTATGAGTTTAATTTATGTAATTTTATTGTTTTCAATAATGTAATTTAAGTTTTTTATTAATGCAATTTTCTAATTTCTAAAAATAATTTTAGAATTTTAATTATATTATTCAAGTTAATTTGATTTTAATTATGAAATTGAAAATTATATGAATGATGAAATAATAAATGAAAATAAGAGATGAATAATGTAAGAGAAAGTTATGGCTCGACCTGCCTCTCTTACATAGATTAAAAATGTAAGAGAAAAATTATTGTGATGCCCATAAATAATATAAAAAATATGAAAACTCAACCTTTATTGTGGATGTTCTAATATTCGTTTTGGATGATGCATCTCATAAGTCAATTCATCTAGAGAATCCATATCATAACTCCAAAATATATAAATTCAGACAAGTTGGTCTACACTGGCCAAAATCAGGATCATAACTCCAAAAGATATATAAATTCAGATAAATTCGTGTAGACATGCCAAAATTAGGATCCAACCCCCTATCATTAACTCAAATATATAAATACGGATCCACAGATGACTGCTTGCAAAAACTTCCATCGATATATGAGTCGTTTTTCATTAAAATTATAATTTGGGACATCTTACGTATTTTATTGTTTAGCGTGGGCATTATTAGTATGATTTTGAAATGTGTGATTTGTACAAGGGTTCGTTTAAGAATTGCAAACTACCCGACCCGTACCCAAATTCGTGACATCCATATTACAGATTTCCCTCCAATGGCAAATGAATGAAGTACTCAAAAATGGAGTTGGAGTTGGAGTTGGAGTTGGAGCCTTGGGAAGCTTTAGATCTCGACGATTCTGACCTTCCTTCTCTCCTCCGCCCCTGCAAACGACGACGTTCCGTCTCCCCCTCATCCTCTCCCGCCGCCGCCGGGACCCCTTCTTTGCAGCCAGCACCCGAGCAACTAGAGCAGCCACCGCCAACTTCCTCTTCGCGCCACCGCTCTATTCCTGGACCCGCTGGAGCAGTCCACGCCGCGATGCTCCGCAAATATCACGACCGCGAGAATCACAACTCCTCCGACCATGATAAGGGTAACGACGGCCTACGCTCTTCCCAAGACTACATACGGAAGGCCATGGACGACACTGCGGAATTCGATGATGATTTCTCCCGCCATCCTTGGCTTTCTGCCCTCCAGTTTCTCGGTAATTATGACTTCGTTGACGCTAATTTGATTGATTTGTCTAATTCTATTTACCTTATGGTAGGATTTGTGCCAATTGGCCGGTTGATTCTTTGTTGAGAGACTTTGGTCCGTTGGTGTAATTATAGGCGTATTTTCGCAAATGTAAATATTTCTATTTCAGTTTAGCTTGTTTTTTAGGTGCGATGGATTTCGATGATTGTAACGGAATCGTTGTTTCTCACTTGCAGGTGCTGAAGATGGTTTGATTCCGAGCACACCTATCAGCTCTATCAAGAAATGTTTCAATGGAGACAAGGTTGTTCAGGTATTGAATAAGTTCGTAGAGAGAGATTTCGGCGATAATAGTAACTCTAGATGATTAAATCATGAGGCGATTCTTATGTTAAGGTAGGATTCCTGGTGTGGTGATTGACCAAAATCATGGTATATGGCTTAAAACTCGATAATCTGAGTGATGGGAAGCCATGTTGAAGCATAAATTAATATATAACTCGCAGGAGTAAGTTCTGCCCTATTTGATTGTCAGACTAATGAATTGTAGAGTAAGAACATTAGATGTTGACAAAGTATACCTGCTTATTTGCTTAATCTGTAAAGCATCCATTTGTTTCGTTTGAGCTCAGAACACTTCTATTTGAATCTTGACATGCTTGATTTTATTTTGTCAGGTTGTAGCTATTGTCAAGTCATGCACTCCTAATGGTCTTGGGGGTTTGTTAGTGTCGTTGAAGGTAAAAAGGGGGCAATAAGGATAAGAATAATAATAATATAAGATCAAGGAGTTTATGTTACTAACTTGATGGTCTTCAAACTTAGGACCCCACTGGTACAATTGGTGCTACTATTCACCACAAAGTCCTCTCCCAAAGCGAGTTTGGTAAGGAGTTAACTACTGGTGCAGTTCTAATACTTCAGAAGGTATTATCCAACTGTAGTTTCCTGTTCATGTGAATGTTATTTATACCCTAGTCGGATATGTCAGCAGGATCATATTTTGCTTCGCTGTTGGTTCCCATTTTCATTACATGACTAGAAGTTGTATCAGGTAGCCATCTTTGCCCCTGTGAGGTCAGCACATTATCTCAATGTAACAATGAAGAATCTGGTGAAGGTAATTTTCCCCTTAAACTTAGTGATCCTAGAGAGCTTCCTTTTCACATGAACTTATGTATGGATTGGATCGTTGTCTGCACCTAAAGCAGTTTCTCATTTCGCCATTCAGTTTCTCTTTATACAGTGATCTAAAAAGCCAAGTATATAATAGGTCTCATTATATGTACTTTGGGTTGTAATCTGTCTCGTGTTACACAAAGATGGGAATATCAGAATTTTAATAATATAAGAACCTAAAGAAACCTAAGTTGTAGCGAGGAAACCAGCATCCAAAATTTACAGTCAATACTACCAATCTTTTATATCCTCTGCCCAATAATCCCTAATGAGTTATTCTGGATGTGTGCGTGCCTGAGCCTGTAAATTAGAAATTGACATTATCCTAGATGCTAATGTCATGAAGGATGCACATTATACTCCTTAACCGTATGATAGTTGAAGCATTTTGATCTGGTTGTTTAGCATCTTTTGACAGGACATTATCATGCAACACTGTTAAAATTTTCAAGGTTACATCTATTCATATCTAGATGTATATTTGATCTGTCTGTCTTATTGCTCCCATGGCTTTCATCTGCAGGTATTCTGCCAAAACAAGGAATCTACATCAGAACTTTATAAATCTGTCCAGCCAGTCCAGTATGCTGATCCTGATACCGGTCTGCGTGAGAAATTTAATTTTAATTGTTTTAAAGCTAACTAAAATTAACTGGAAGTTTCAACATTCAAGGGTCTTTTTTTCCTTTTAATCATTCCAACACTTGATGCACAGAATCTAGTCGAAAAGCCGGAGCAGTGGAGAAGATGTCCTCCATGCAAAATGTGGTGCGGGAAGACACTGAGATGAGACACTACACGAGAAGTGAGGATTCCCGAAATGATAATGTAATTCAGAAGCAGAATCTTTTTGCTGGAAGCAGTCAATCCAAAAACAGGGACGGCTCAAACGTAACTGCAGTCCAGAGAGGAGGGTACATTAATCTAAGCCAGCACACGCACAATGAAGGACCTGAAGACATGAGCAGGACTAGGATTGCTGGTGACAACCAAGAGATTGTGAATGGCACCAACAGAGGCGCAAAGGGAGGTAACTCGGAAGGCAGCCTCCTCAAGGACACTGATAAAATGACCAACCCTCTTGCAGAAACTGCAGGTGAAAAAGGTCGAGGGAACAATGAAGTTCAAATGCAAAAGCAGCCTCTAATGTCGATAGCCACAGTGCCACAGTGGACAGATGAACAGTTGGATGAACTTTTTGCTGGCGATGAGGATGATGGTTCTTTATTCTGATAAGGTTTGGAAAAGTTTTTTTTTTCGAATATTAGAAAAAAGAATGTACATCCCCTCCTCAACCCCCCAACCGAACACACGTTACCATAGGTGAATGAGTTCGAAATTACATATCTTGACATCTTCAATCCGTCATTTTGCTTTTGTGTATTTTAGCAGACTACAGAATATGAGATTTGATAGGAATAGATTAGTCTTATTAATTAGATATTTCTTTAGTGGTCATTAAGTCGTATTTTATTAGTTGAGTCCTTTATTATTATGTTTATTTTCTGATATTAAGCTATTAGATTATATTAAGCCAAGTCAGTAAGTATGTGGGCCTAGTGTTTCATTAGGGTTCAATCAGTTTCTTTTTTATAAAGTTATGTTTCCTACTTTTCATTCATTTAGAAATATAATTAAAAGTTCAGCAAATATGTTGTGGCCTCTTTGGACGAGTGGCCACTTCGGAGGAGAATTCGTTTCTGTTCTTTCGTTTGTTTCTTTTATGTTCTTTTTATCATCTCAATCATCTTCACTCTATCAAAATCCCTCAAAAGAAATTTCAAAAAAGAATATACATACTGAGTTGCAACACAATTTTTATCGAATGAAGTAATATGAAAGAAAAAAAAAAGTTTCAATAATACAATCTTACAGCGACTGCAATGTAATGGTTAATTTTCAAATTCAAATTACACGAATAGGAGGTATTACCTCCTATCGATCATGACCGATTTACACTATTTTTGCAATATCCATTTGGTGTGAATGGATTTGATGCAATATTGAATCTTATCAATGTTGCAGAAATCACAAGGCAATAGCATGGGTGCAAAGCCAACTGGAATCCAATACTATTTGTTTTCCATGTTTTGGGATAGTTTCTAATTTCAAAACTTTAAAAGGTAATTAATTAAAACATTGCTTTTACTATTATTTCTAAAATAACACCAACAAGGCCAATTAAGGGGAAAACCGGAGTAGCGCCTGCCATGAATTTTACAATATTGGGTCCACATGTCCAATGCAGTTTAGCTAAAAAAATTCGGTCACTAGATTATTTTAATATTATCTAGTTTGAGATAAATAATCATCACTGTAAGCATATTAAGTATTCTCTACTTGACACAGCAGAGACATGCTATAAAAGAATCCAAGCTTTTATTGTTGGCTAAGGCACAGCAAAACTTCAACCAGCCGAACAATAGTATGACAAGGTTTGGGCATTATAACCTGAATACAGCCCATATCTCAGATGAATAGCGTGGTGCTACAATAAACAAATAATTGGCATATACTACAACTAAAGAGTGTGGACTGTGTCCAAGCATATCTCTCATCTGGTCCTCTTGCTGACATGACAAAAAGGCGGCTACCATCCAAGACTTTGGTTTTTCGTAGCAAATTGGTAACTGGAAGTTGCTTGAATGAAACGAACTAATGAGCAATGTGCTGTTTACACAAATCATCTATGGGGAATTGAAGTATATCTGATCAACTACTGAAATAACTTCCTCAGCCTGTCCAGAGATTGAGATGCTCTTTTGTTGTTTGGTTCAAGAACGAGTGCATATCCAAAATCTGCAAAAAGTGAGAAAAGATTGAAGCAAAATAACAACCTAGGTTATTTTGTTAAGTGACTTCATCCTGGACAAGAAGTCTTTGTACAGACCAGAGGCGTCATGGTTCTTGAGTTTTTTCAAATAGGAAGCATTTTTCAACCTAATTATGCAAATATAAACAATCTCCATGCTTGAGTTCGATCACTAATATTAAGTTTTGGTTTGCCAAATAATTAAAGTAGACTCACCTTCCATTGCTTCTTTATAGTAGCCCAACATTTCCCGTGCTGTTCCTCTCCTCAGATAGGACTTTACATTCTGCAACCGAGTCAAGATGAATTATCAGGCATATCGCAACCAAGGAGTGGGGTATGTGTTTGAAAGGGGCATAAAAATTCAGGACTTGTTTAGCGAACAACACAGCTATCAGTTAATCAAAATACACAATTGTGCTAATTAGATGACAAAAGGACAAACCCATCTTAAACCATATTTAGTATAAAAGGAAAACGCTCACTAATCACATAAGATTTGTCATGTAGAGAATGCAGAAACAAGTCAAGATCACAAAGGATACTGGAACATGAGAGAATATTTCAAATTGATACATAATAGGAAGCTCAAATTAGTTAGGCAAAAGGGCGTTGCTGTAATAAACCACATGATGTTTAATTGAATACCGAAGTTCTAATTTAGCTTTTAGCAAACCCTCAACGATATGTATCCTTATGCTAATATAGTGCTAGAGGCAAGCAAATAATATCTGAAGTCTGAACAATAGAACTTTCAAGCAATCTGATAACAGATGCGTCAAGGTGTATGTTAGTTAAGGTGAGAAAACATAAATATAGTGGGTGCATGATAACACATAAAATCATGTTGTCTAAACTAAATAAATAAAATTGTCATCCAAAAAGAGCAAAGAATAATATATTCCCCCCGTTCCACTAAAGATGTCTCACTTTCCTTAATGATTTGTCCAACTAAAGATGTCACACTTCCATATTTGAAAAAAAAAAATTATATCCTAAACAACTTTTTCTCTCTCATCATTAATACATACAACAACTTTTACTCTCACATTATTAGTTTCTATCTCGTCATTAATACATCTAATAATATCTTCTCTTTCTATTTAAACAACCTAAACAAAAGTTCTTAAAATTTCATGCCATCCACAAAGTATGACACCTTTACCGGGATGAAGGGAGTATTATATACATTCACCAAACACCAACTCAGTCAAGAAGGGAGGTTAGTTCAGAGAGGCAGACAGCTGACCTTCTTATCGAGATCAATTGCTTGGCCACAATCTGCTTCAGCTTGAATGTAACTAAATAGAAAGAACAAACAAATATATAAATCACCATGCAGAATAAATAAATAAAAATGCCCATTTCAACTCAACTACCTTCCAATCTCCAAGTAAGCTGCGGCCCTGTTACTATAATAAGTTGCATTAGTACTATTGAGCTTGATGGCTTCTGTATAAAATCCAATAGCTCTCTGCCATAGTTTATCTTTGAATGCTTGATTGCCCTAAGATAAAAGAAAATTAACAAGATGTCAGATTGCTTCTTAAAAATAAACCAGATGTATCGACAAGAGATCTTAATTTTATTCTTTGCCAGCCTAAAAATATCATACAGAAGGAGAAGAGAACAAAAGAAGACTCTCTATCCACTTTGCCAAGAAAGTGAATTTATGGATGACAATTGAGGTTGTCAGAGGTCATCGTACAAATTAGGTGAAAGCATATCAGGACACATTCATGCAATGGGTTATTAACAAAGTTGCAACATATAATTTAGTAATGCTAGAAACATGAATGTCTGTTCTCCATCAAAAGCTCAAACCAAAAGGACCATCCAAGTAGCAACAGATCTTCTCCTCTAACACGGCTGAAACCCACCACTTGTATGATTTTTTATGATCAACAGATCTCAATTACCAGTTTCCCTCGGATCGCCAGAGGTGAAACTGAAACCGAACTGTCATATTGACCGTCTTGGTTTTGGTTTTGGTTACAAAACTGCTGCTTATGGCAATTTATTTTTATTTTTCCCTCCATCCAACATATTTAATGTAGTGCAGTAAAGTAATTACCCAAAAATGAAAGAGGCCAAGTGTAATGGTACAGCCCGAAAAGGAATACAGGCCAAGTGAAGTGGGATGGAGGTAGTATTATTTTTCCTATATTTTTTGTTTGAATTTTAAAAAAATTGTCTGAATACAATGTATTATTTGAGACTTCTGAGCTAAAACAAAATGACATAAAGTAATAAGTATGGAAAATAAGGTTTAACTTTAGGATTTAATAATGATTTGAACCAGTAGTTATGAAAAAAATGGTTACTTGTGCCGCTCATATATGATGATCAACTATCCCGGCCATAAGTAATCCATCAGTCAAACGACAAAATTTCAGAATCCAAATTTCAAAAAATTAAATGTAAGTAACCCAGCAATCAAACGACCAGCGCATGGTTTCTAAAATGCCCAAATCATAAGTGAACCTTGTCCAAAAGATTCCCAGTCCGTTTTAAATGAACTGTGGCTAATGGTTTCCAAACCATTGGCCACCATTGGGTTCCACTTAGAACCAACACCAGCTAGGAGTCATTGAGCAAACGGTAGCAACATCTGTAGTTTAAACAAATACAAAAACTATCTTCTCAAGACTTCTGGAAGGTCAGATAAGAAAAGTCTCATCAACTTATAGAAATACCCAAGGAGGGCCTCAAAATAATAACTTGAAGAGGCAGTTAATGTCAGCATAGGAAACGATATGTTTATTTAGGATCTACCTTTTCTTTGGCGGCATTAGCAGACTCTTCATTTGTCATAGCTTTACTAGATACTTTAGGTTTTGAAGCTGTATCAAGCTGTTCCTGTAAAGATGCATACATAGACTGCACTGTATCTAGTAGAAACCTATCACCCCCATGTCTGGCAAGAAGCGACAAAGAAGCCGGGCACTTTTCATGGACTCCCAGTGGTACTGCAACCTAAAATGACGACAGACACTCAATGCGACAAGAACTATATGCATGCCAAATTTACAAGTACCTAAGAAAGAGATAGGTAGATTAACCTGACAACAGCCTGACATACTAGCTAAACTTGACAGGGTAGTCGCCTGAATCAAATATTCCTCGGAATAACTCTCCTTGGCTTCAAGTTTTGGAGGAGGACCAGGGGCAGTAGGAATAACTAATATTCCATCATCCTGTTTAGAGCATATTTTTTAAGTCAACAAGCATCAGATGGACAGTGGCACAACCAGAGATGTGTTAAGTATCAAAATGGCAACATTACTTGGGAAGTTAATGACTAGAGAAAGGATCTCTAGATGCTTGTCATTTCAAAAGAGCAAACGTAGATAGTTCATTCTAAAAGTATCAAGAAGACGTAAAATTTAGTTTTTTGTGCTGATACTTCTTTGTTTATCTGTAAGAACTTAATATTGTATGTGTACTATTGGCTATATTTACAGAAACTTAAGCACGAGTAAGAGATTTGTTCAAATAGCCACATAAAGCAGCAAACAAAGAAAGATAACGAAAAGAGTATTAAGGAATTGTTCTGCAGTATCCTAGTTGCTGCTAGAAATATAGATGATCACCACTAAAATTATAGAATGTGATTATGTGAGACTAGAAATGTCTTAAGTCAGTACCTTTACAAGGGCATCTATAGCAGAACGCAATTCGATCTTGATTTTGCGACATTTTTCAATGTCTGCATCAGTTAAATCCGATGTATCTTGTAATTGTGCTGAGATAACAGGATCCAGTGTAGGCTTTACTGAGCTGATCCATTCATTATGATTTTGCCTGAACTCATAACTGCATATAAACAGGAAAGTACTTTATTCAGACCAAAAGGAGGATTGCCAGACTTGGTCCCTGTAGTATCAAACATATATGTATACCAAATAATGCTAACTTCACGACTTTGATACGACTCCCATCATGAGACAGAGATATTAAATATGCATAGTAACAAGGGCAACAAATTAAGGACCTTCTGACTCGACAATGATAAACTAGTCTAGAAGGCACAAAGACTACAGAAATTAGAGCACAGAGAAGGCATAAGGTGAGAATAAAAAGACATCAAGCACAGAAAAGCACACTATTCTCCAATTTTAACCTTCAATAGCTACGAGGGGGAAAGGCAAAACAGAAAGGGGGGGAGGCTGTAACTGTCCCTCAAATATATGCATCATGGACCAAAAGGTCGACGTGAAAAAGAAATGAAACAAATAATCTAAAAGAAGAAATATGTTCAGTAGTAATAACTGAAACACATTAATAAAAGGTAATACTATCTCAGCACTACCTATAAGGTCACCTTTTAATTATCTGCATGGCATTTGCTATCATTCTTAATGGAGAAGATTTCCCATCACCATTTGCTTGAATGACACTGAATGTTTTTAAGCTTGGAACCTTCAATTTTATATAATCACTTAGATTTTCATGCCGCAGAACTTGTCCTGAAAGGTGAGCCTAATAAGCAATCCAGGATAACCAACAAAAACTAAATTACTGGAAGAATTCGAATGAAAAATCTTTACAACAGTTGTTAAGAGGAAAGGAACATACTTCCATAAAGCTTTTCGATGGATTTTATCACCACCTGAGTCCGGTCTGCAGGAACCTTTGATAACTGAAAACAGTCATCGGCAATGACGAAAGTCCTTGGATTGCGTTGTGCAGCATATGGGACCTGCAGTAGCACGTGACCAACACGACGAAGTACACTAGGATCCTTTGCAAACCATCCTACACGAAAAAGTATTGAGACAATTAACAGGCTAGGCAATGTCTTTCCTTATGTTCTAAATTTGTAGATACATGAGGAGCTCTAATGTCAGAATGCAAACTCTGTCCTGAATTAAGTCCTAAACTTGCAGTCATGTGGTTTACCATATCAACATAATAGAAGTCAAAATTTTATATCATGAGCCATGTAGAAGTAATGCTTTTTAAAGAAAGAAAATTTGATGCTCACAAGTCACAATGCAAACTCTGTAATTAAGTGAATCCTAAACTTTCAGACATGTATTTTATATCCTATTGACAATAATAGAAGTGAAAATTTTGCATGAGGTTAAAGAAGTAACGCTCTTCACTGAAAGAAGCAACAATGTTATCAATACATTTTTCTAAAATAAAAAATTTCCAATAATAAGAACGAGAAATATTTAGCACCAGTACATTCAAACAACTTCACCAGCAGTAATTCTCACTAAATTCACATCATATGCCAATGCCACCATATTAAGATATTGGAGAAGAATTATACTGTGTGGTTTTACATATCATGTCAGTTACCCCAACCCCACAAGTGAAGTCACTTCCAAGAATTTTGCTACCAGCATATCATTCAAACTAAGTCACTTAAATATACAACAAAAGAGAAGGGCACGAACATCACTTCAAAGATGTATAAAAGGAAAACTTTCAAAATAGCGAAACTCTTAATGGTAGGTATCTGGTTAAGGCATTAAATACATACCAACTGTGTCAAGACTTTCTGAAACAGGAATTACCCCAGAAAGGGAGACAGTGCCATGAGATGGTCGAAAACCAACTATGCCACAGTTTCCAGCAGGTAACCGCACACCACCATCAGTATCTATGCCTGTTATGTTTCAAAGTTAAATGTGCACATTATTCTGACATAATTTTACATAACATTCAAAATAGTACATGAGGAGTCAAGCTTACCACAAGAATAATCTATGACATCGAAATCATCTGTATTTGTGATAAAATATCGCACATATACAGTAACAACCCACAACAAAAAAACAAACACATCCACTAATCTCACTGCTCTAAGAATTAGCCTAACAAAACTTTTTTAGGGAGTCCCGGAAATGACAGCATAATCACCTCTAACAGAAGAAAAGCAACAGTGTAGTGCTGAAACCCAAAGTTCTAATTTAAATTATCCATTACATATAACATTTGGTGCTAAGGAAGGCATCTTTGTCCCACTCAAATGGGTGTTCCTGGTAATTTCTTTAAAATACTCAGGTTTTAATTCAATTTCTAAGGTACTGGATGAAGTTACTAATATATTTATTACAAATTCCATGCAAGCAACTGAAGCAAGAACTTCCTATTCCCTTAGTGGGATTGTGGCAAACTTTAGATGGCCAAGGAACAAACTCCAATACCATTAATCATGAAACAAATTTTGACCTGTCTGTTTTAAAGAGAAACACCATGCTAGCAGCATTTTAATCTATGAAAAAAAATTATGGACACTCAAGGAAAGGCCAATTTTAAAACCAGGACTAAAAGAGCATGAAAACAAGACATGACTCGACCTTCATCTCTAGCTGGTATATTTGAGATTTTGAACAACATATAAACCCTTAAGTCGAGATATATATGCTCCAACTTTCCTTGTAAGCTGCTATCTTCCATGGTTTTAACTGATAACAACTACCTTCACCTTCATCCCACTATGCGGAGTTGGATCTATGGTTCATATCACTCATCTCATCTGTTAAAAACTCATGTAATTATGTTCGCCCGCCGAGCTGGTTTAAAATCAAAGAAAATTTGAAATGTATAATGCTGATTAAACATTAAACAACAGGACTAACATACATGTCCACCGGGATACTATTAGGGGAAGCAAAGAAATAACTTTTAATGGAATAAACTATTGTCTGACTCTCACCCAATGAAAACTCCACAAGTTTCGCAGCAACAGCAACAGCAGCACCACTCGAAGCTCCGCCTGGTACTCGTGCAGGTGCAGCAGGATTAGTTGGTGTATCATAATGCTTGTTTTCTCCACTAACACTATTTTAACAGAAGAGGAAACTAGATGTTAAAAGGAAAGGAAAGAAGTAGCCATAAATTGTATATCTGAACAGAATAAGGGTAACAAACAAACCCTAATGCCATGTCATCCACGACAGTTTTCCCAACACATGTAGCGCCTCCATCAACAAGGGCTGCAACCACAGGACATGTGCGGGTTGCAGGTTCATGAGTCTTGGACCAGTCTGGATTGCCAAACCCAGTAACAAGTCCTTCAATGTCAAATCTGAAAATCAAGATCAAAATTTTACCTCTTGGGCTTAACTTATCATATCCAAATAATTCATAGGCTATCAGCAGCCACCAAATTCTTCTGAAATAAGCTCGGACATTTAAGAATCCAATCCCCGCGAACATGTTTTACATCCAAACTCCCACCCAAAATTTTGCAAGAGAAAAGAAACAAACCACAAACAACATTCAAATATGATCATAGTAATCTTCAAAACACACCCTCTTTACATTGCATTTATTTCCAAATACACATTAGGTTTTGCTACTTATAAATAGCCATTTCAACTCACTTCCCACCAACAACCTTAAACCAAATGATAAAAACAACGCAATTCAAACAGAAACAACATACAGACATATATGTTCCTATGTGTGTGAGTACTTCATAGTCAAGCTCACCAAAAGGTAAATAGCAGTACTACCCAAATCATCAACTAAACACCCCAAATGATCTCAAACCTCTGCAAATAAAAATACAAAACCTAACCATGGTGAACTAAACTAAAGATGCTCACACATCAGAAACTGCAAAAGAAAGGCCAGTAAGAGGGTGAGGAGCTTTGGGAGGGAGGGGCTGCGGCGGCGGCAACAGCTGCAACCGCTCTATAAACGCTCCGAAATCAGCCCTCACCGCCCGCTTCAGCTTCTTCGTCATAATCAATATCCCCGCAATCCCAAGACCTAATAAAACCCAGAAATTCGCTGGTGAAGACGCCATTTTTGCAGGTTTTCAAGAAATCAGCCGTTCGGCTGATCAATTGTAAT
>JAYDZE010505331.1:0-15597 GCA_034509125.1 Monilaria moniliformis
ATGGTTGTGGTTGACCATTGTGGGGGTTCTCTTTCAGCTAATACAGCTCTGGTATATCACCATGGGAAGCTTTTGGCACTTAGTGAGGCAGATAAACCTTGTAAGCTTTCTTTCTTTCTCCTGTCTTAATTTTAGAAGTATGCTCCCTTCTGAAGGCTTCAATTTTATTTTGTTCTAAGATTCTGTCACTGTCACTTCTACTGAAAGAATGTAGACCTCCTTAAAATAGTTTCTTTTACTATTTACAATATAGATGCCATCAAAGTTTTGGAAGATGGAGATCTGCAAACGATTGGCATGCTGGATTACGACAAGAGACTGTCACATTCTTTTACTGCTCATCCCAAAGTTGACCCAGTTACAGGTAAGGTTAATTGGTATTCAGTTGTGTACTGCAGTAGAAGTAATCAATCATCTCTGGTTTATTTAAGTTTCTCCACTCCCACAAAGCATCCCTCCATAATTTGACAACACAATTGTCCTTGTCCGCTGCCAAAATTTGCCTATTATTTTTTCATCTTACTGCACAAAATGCTGTGCAGTAACTCTGATTTAGAAGAAATGAATGCCAAAGTTATTTCCATGCCATAGAAAAGTGAATGGCTGAAACAAAGGGGAAGTAACTTTTATAGCCATTAAGGACACGGAATGAATTGCCGTTTTTTTCCCAAGAACATGTTTTATAGCCACTTTGCACTTATTGATTTCATATTTACTCTTTTAGCTTTGGACTATTTGAGTCATAGTCACCCAAACTTGAGTTGGGTATGTGGAGATTGAGTCATCAATATTCAGCTTGAGCTTGAGTCACAATTGAGCGCAATATGAACTTGGTTGGTTAGGAAATCAATTTGTAAGGATATAAAGTCCTAATATGGTTGTAGAACATGTTTTCTGAAATTCTCGAAGCATGACCATTAAACTTTTCTTACTATTTAATGGATGAAACAAGTACCTCTACTAAAAGGAAACAGCATATGCTAGTAAAAACCGCGATGAGTATTTCAAATCCTTGGGAAAGCATTAAATTTCAAAAATTAGTGGCAGCTATTGTGAATCAATGAATCGAAATACGCGTAAGGGTGACAACCATGCTCAAGCTTCAGATCAATCAGTCTCATCTCCAAAAGTACTTCTAAGAACATTCTTTCTATGTTCTACGAACAGTTTCTCTAATTCAATTTTTTCATACAGGGGAAATGTTTACCTTTGGCTATTCTCAAAAACCACCATACGTCACATACAGAGTCGTATCGAAGGAAGGTGTGATGCAGGATCCAGTGCCAATAACTGTACCAGAATCAATTATGATGCATGATTTTGCCATTACTGAAAACTATGCAGTTTTTATGGATCTACCTTTGTACTTCAAGCCAAAGGTATAGTGGTTACTCAACCAAGTTAATTCATTGTCATTGCTTACATATATTTTCATATACCATTTTCTAGTCGTGCATAATGTGCTTGTACATGTTACATATGGGTCCTCAGCTTCTCTCTGTTATTTCACTTTTCATGCGACAAAGAGAAACTGAATGAAATATTATTTGAATATAGGTACATAGCCATACATCGGACACATGCTTATCCAAATTTTCCTTGATAAACACTAAAATCTGCAGTTTGTTATTAGTCGTCATATTGCAAATGGAAGCTCTAAGCATTTAAACGTTTTATATGAACTAGTAATATCCCTCCAGGGACACCCAAGCGGTGAACCTCCTCTGTGTAAAGAGAGAGGTCTAGGGTTCAATCCTCACGACCCCTCTTCACCCAACTCAAAAAAGAAAAAAGAAAAAATGTATTATAGTTCTATTTCTAACCTTAACTTTGGTATACTAATTACTGAGGCAGCATGTTGATCAAACCTCTTAAACTCTGAATTATCATACTTCAGGAGATGGTGAAGGACAAGAAGTTCATTTACGCTTTTGATCCTACTAAGAAAGCCCGTTTTGGAGTTCTTCCACGATATGCGACAAATGAGATGCTAATCAGGTGGTTTGAGCTTCCAAATTGCTTCATATTTCATAATGGTGAGCAACTCAACCCTTATATGCCTTAGATTCTCAAGTTTGGCTATACCTTGGTTATTTCTAGCAGACAGTTCAACAAGTGTTAAACATTTATCTTCATATTTCAAACAGTCAGGAAATTAAAGTGAGCTTGATTGTAATAAATTATAGATTCTGTTGATTTATTGATGATTGATCATGAATCTCAAATAGAGCCTCAGATTTACTCGAAGCTGCTTTCACTTTTCTTGTTGGAGCAAGATTCATTTTCTAAAAATTCCTCACTAAATAGTGGGAGACTTATGCTCTTGGATTTTCTCTTAGAACAACCAGTTCAAGGTCATACAAGCATAATAATATATTTCAGTCTCAAATTTTAGACAAATAATATATGTGAACTTTTTATCAGCGAATGCTTGGGAGGAAGGAGATGAAGTTGTTCTGATCACTTGCCGACTTCAAAATCCTGATCTTGACATGGTCAATGGCGCTGTAAAAGAAAAGCTTGAGAATTTCGCAAATGAACTGTAAGATCCATACTGATACATGTATGCATTCATCTCACTTTATATCAAAGGTGATACTATATTTCTTTCAGGTACGAGATGAGATTCAACCTTAAAAATGGTCTGGCTTCTCAGAAAAAGTTATCTGAGTCAGCTGTTGATTTTCCCAGGGTTAACGAAAGCTACACTGGCAGGTAAAAATGTTTATTAACTTCAACAAAACTACTTTGGAAGATAAAATTGCATGAAGCTTGTCAGTTAGGCCGGATCTGAGGCAGAATATTCAAAAGAGAGAATTAAATTAATTATCTATTACTAATATTTAAAGTGTGTATCCTTACAAACTTTGATGTACCTATAATATCCGTTCCTATTTTAATTTTTAAGGATTATTTAGTAAATCTTGTTTTTATATATGTGATATAAGATAAGAATCCTTTCGTATCTAAAATTTTCCAAATTATGATAAGATTTCTCTTTTTTATATATATGTATAAATTTATAACTTAAAAATTTGTAAGTTTTATGTGTGTCACACTTGCCATTTTGCTAGTTGCATAAAAAAGTCCGGAATTCCCAACATTTCTATGATATTGGTTATGAATGATCAAATGTGTTTTCCTGTGCACATTCTTCAGATATTAGATAAATCAGTCCTAAATTTAGGTTCCTGTTTGCTTGTCAAAAAGTTTTCATTGTATTCTATCAGGAGAAACAAAAGTTTTCTATGGATGCAGGAAACAACAATATGTATATGGGACAGTACTGGACAGTATTGCTAAGGTAACTGGAATTGTGAAATTTGATTTACATGCTGAACCGGGGATTGGAAAGGAAAAGATTGAAGTTGGAGGGAATGTTAGTGGTCTCTTTGATCTTGGACCTGGAAGATTTGGATCAGAGGCTGTCTTTGTCCCTCGGGAGCCTGGCACTGCATCTGAAGAAGATGATGGCTACTTGATTTTCTTTGTCCATGATGAAAACACCGGGTATGCTCTCTTCCACTTGATAATCAGAAGAAGTTAACTTGTTTCTGTATAGCACTCGATAAGATATATTTGAAGTTTTGCTCATAGAAATTCACACCTGATAAAACAGAAGTATGAAAAAGAGTATTACATACCAAGATGTAGGTCATCCTACTGCTCCATCGACTTCTTTTGCAGAAACTGATGGAGATCTCTATTTAATATACAGCAATATGTCGGTGTCACTTGGACTTTGAAGTTACCATACAAGTGACTAAATCAATCGGATTAATCTCTTTAGGATTAGTATAGTTATTGCCGTTACCTGTCTTGGTTTATTTATTTATTTGAGTATCTTAATATCAATTTACACGGGAAAACCTGACTAAATCCTTGGTTGATTATGATCTACAGTAAATCAGCAGTGAATGTAATTGATGCAAAAACAATGTCACCCGATCCTGTTGCTGTGGTTGAACTTCCTAGAAGAGTTCCATACGGTTTCCATGCCTTCTTTGTGAACGAGGTTGGTGCATCCTTTCTTGAATTTTTTCTTAAGCAGAAGAACATGTTACATAAGAATGCCAATATGAGCCGAATTCAGACTCATGCTATGAAATTGGACATAGTGGCTTTTCTTTCACTTCTTACACTATGAGAGAAGAGAATAGGATTTTTGAAGTCAATTTACATCATTTATGTAGGAATATGCATTATAAGTTATAACCATACAACGTTTGCTTCAAGTTTGAAGTTGACAAGTACTTTTTTTTTTAATAGCAAATTCGGCCTTTTTTTTTTCTTTCTATTATAATGATTATCCATTATTACAACTGAAGTTGAGAATCCTTGAACAGGAACAACTTCAAGAACAGGCAAAGCTGTGATGAGATTGGGACGACTCTTGCTCCTCTCAACAGATATGGGAGTGGAAGTATTATGTAATATGTACTGCCAGTCATTCACTATAATTCTCTATTGCCTTGACACAAATTAAACACCAACACTTCTTATTAAAGTTATTTATTACTATAATTTTAGATTTCTTAGTTTCAGATATAAAAGTGATAGGACCTACTGAAATGAAAAAAATTGTACAATGACTTAAAAAAACAAAATAAAAACATGTGCGTCAGGGGTGGTTTCTCTGTGTTGATTGGTTGTAGTCTTGGCATGTGTTGGGGAGCACTCCTGTTTTCCTTGTGTTGCGTGCTGCCTGTGTGTTTTGTTGCGGTTATATCTCCGGTCATGTTTGGATCTCGTAGGTCCGGTTGTTGGCTGGTCTTTTTTTCGGTCGTTTGGTTTTGTCAGCCCTGAGATGTGGGCATGTTTGGCTTCTTGGATCCTTGCTCACCATCTTATATGGTTTGAAGCAGTTTTCTTTTATCGAAAAAATGTGGACCTAGGCTTTTGCCAAAAATTAAGAGAAGAAATGGTATAAACATAAAGTGAATCATACATAAGTAGGTCAACATTACAAACCATGTTTAATGGTGACCCTATCCATCTGATCTCTGTAATATTTAATTAATTTTGCACTTTCATATTACGAATATTCTTTTCAACTTAACTTTATTTATTTTTGGTGGTTTATCAATGATAATTCCAACCATTCAACAACAATTTTTTTTAATCTATAATAATTTTAGTTGTGCTAAAAATAAATTAAAACAATCGTAAAATTTGTTAAAACTAAAAAACTGACAAAGTAATAACAAATTATAATAAGACTAAGTAAGAATAAATATCATGACAACTGAAACACGAAATAAAAAATAAACAACTTTTGTTTAAAAAATTCTTTGAAATGCAAGCAATTATTATGATTGAGATCTATAAAACAAAGGGATAAATGTGGAGTTTTTGGGAAGAGATTTGATGTTATATGAAGAGAAGAGAAAATAATTGTATTGTGTGTATAATTGTGATTGGTGTATACTTATAGAGAATGAAAAAGTGAAAATTTTGGTGTTTTTTTAAAATATAATAATACAAAAATTAATAAACATTTATCTTGCTATTAAAGTAAAATCTAAGGAATCACTAATATTGTGAAAATTGTTACAAAATTATTGATTCAGAGTGGTGATTGGGTCAATCTATAAGAGGCTGTGGACAGTTTATGCTGTGAAAGTGACAATTATTGGATTAAATTCTAAACTATTTGATTTGTACCATAAATATTCTAAACTTTTAATAATATCATTAAAATACTCAAACTATTAATATTGTATTAAAAATATCAATCATGAAATTTTAGCATTATTATAATTATTTGTAATTACAATCAAACCAAATAGAATTAATAATCTCTAAAGTATCTTATTCACACCTAATTACTATTATGCACATATCTTTACAAAAGTTTGAAAGTTATATTTTGTAGAAATATTACATCAGCTTTAGATGTGATGTGGCGGCAAACTTAGTTATATTGCACCAAATAAAATTAATATTCTCTAAAGTATCTTTCTAATAGTATACATTATCTAAGGTAGAGTGATAGCATATCTTCCTACATAAGGCTACTAGGATTATGTTACATTCCTGTTTATCAATCTATAAACTATTTCAGACGATGAAGCGCAGTTTAGCTGGTAAGACGCTTCTCTTATAACCAATAAGTCGGGGGTTCGAGTCACCACGGGGTAAATGAGAAACCATTATTGATCCTCTTTAAAAAAATAAAATAATTGCTATAAACTATTTCAGTGCTTATTTTACAAAAGTTTGTGTTTATAAGAAATTTCCAATTGTATAGTAATTCTCAAAAAGAATCTCATTTAGTTACATTTCTTTAATTTCAGGCACATCAAATGATTCGAAAGGAAAAACCATACCAATTAAATTGCGTTTTTTTTTTTCCTCTCAAAAAATTAAATTGCTTTTTATCGTATTCCAAATTAATTCAATAAATTTACTAATTTTTCCCAATGCCTATGCCTAATGCGATACATATTTAATACGTGAGAAAGCGACGGTGTGAACAACTTCGTCATATTATTTAGAGCCGCATCATTGAAAATTTCTTAATCTCTACCATAATAATCCGAGGCAATAACAATCAATTTGAATGCAAAAATGTACCTAAATTCATGAATAACTTTGATTCAAATTGTTATAATCTTTCAAACGATCGGCTTCACTGTTATTAATGTTCTGTAGAGAGAATACTTAATATGGAATAAGAATCTAATGTTTGGGAACCATCTGACAAATTATAACAATAAATTTCTTTATTTTCAATTTGGTCCATCAATAAATTGAAAATTACCATATAGTATTTACACTTTAAATTCATGATTTTTTTAAATACTCTTTAGGTCCATAATTTTAAAGCTTAATTGATCACTTAGTTTGGCCTCTTAAAAATAGCCATTAGCCATACACATTTAATTTAACATGTGTTAAACCAATATTTAATTTCCCAACACTGCACTCCTTTGCGGGTTCGCGTTCAGTGCGCACGGTTAGATTGGATCGGTCTGGTCCGGTCATAATCTTAAACCATTTTTATAATAATAGCTTTTATTCATTGAAATAGTAACTTTTATATATAAGAACATTCATTTTTAACATAATCACTTTTGTTCATAACAATAATAATTTCACAACAGTTACTTTTATTCAATACAAGTGTTATTTTGATTCATAATAAATGTAACTTTTATAAAATAGGTCATGAGTTTGAGTTATGAGTTGTGTACAGAATTACGGATCATAGTTTTGGATTCGAGTCCGGATTGGAGCGGGTTCGAGTCAAGTTTGAGTTGGATTTGGGTACTGCACGCTTCCAAGTGTTTGTGTATTATTTACGACAAAAATTTGTGAGAGATCTCTCACCATGAGCTTGAAAAAAAATTACTATTAGTTTTGTAAATAAAAATTACTTTGTTAAAAGTAATTATTTATAATAGTAATTGTTGTTATAAATAAAAGTTATAGTGTGTTCAGAAGTGTCCAAAATAAAAGATAACACGTCGTTTAATTAAAAGTATTTGTTGTAAAAATAATAATTATTCTTACTAAAAATTATTTTTTAATGCATAAAAATTATTATTTAAAAAAATGAACCGAATTGGGTCGGATTTGAGCCGCGCATAAAGAGAGCCGCCATTATTTAATGGGCATACTAATAAACTCGTGATAGGATGATAGGAATATTATTAGGGTAGCCTTAACTCTAAAATCAAATTTTCCCTAAACTTGTAAATCCTGGATTAAATAGTGGATTAAATCTAATAATACTGGAAATTCGAACAGTAGTTCCCAATTAAATAGTCCAACAACTTCTTCCCGCTCCTACACAGTAACAGACAACTACTTCCTTGAAAGCGCCTAATCCTTACCCGCCATTAATACCCACCCCTAGAGAAGAGCTCTACCTCCAGAATATGGAGGGAACCCGCGGCGGCGCTGTGGTGGTGCGACCGGAGCCCAAAACCGGCCTTATTTCGTCGGCGATAGACTGGTTGGAATGGGCATTTGTGAAGCTGATGCACGATTCCAAGCAGCACTCTCCCTGTCTTTCCGGTAACTTCGCCCCCGTCGATGAGACTCATCCTCTCTCCGACCTCGCAGTTAAAGGAAATCTACCGGTGAGCGGCTTCGATTTTCCTTTATACTACCAGAATTTGAAATTATTGAGGAAAAAAATTGGTTGCTGCAGGAATGCCTAAACGGTGAGATCGTCAAGGTAGGTCCGAACCCGAGGTTTGCTCCGGTTGCTGGATATCATTGGTAATCATTTTGCTTTATTTCTTGTGACTCTGTTGCTTATTACTAACAATTGTGATATATCGCGAATTTGGAAGGGATTCAGCAACCTAATTTGATCGTGTCCATGATTGAGTTTGTAATTGTTCGTTTACTTTTCTGTAGGTTTGATGGAGATGGGTGCGTTGTCTACGCCATCATTTGAAGTTTCAAGATGTGTAGTGTCAAGGAGACACATCTTGAGCATTCTTAATGTCATGATTAATTCTTATGTTTTGATTGTTGTTTAACTGACAGCAGAATGGTTCATGGTGTGCGCATAAAAAATGGGAAAGCAACCTATGTCTCCCGCTTTGTGAAGACGTCACGACTCAAACAAGAAGAGATTTATGGGGGATCAAAATTTGTGAAAGTATGCGTCGTATATATCATTATGTGCTTCTCTATCTCAAACTTCTTTTTATCTTTTCTTATTCCAAATGACACTCATAAAATGGTAAAATGAAATCCTTACTATACATTGTACTAACTTATTGATATGTGCCTTAAACAAAACAAGTGTCATTGTCTGGTTAAAGAGTATCAGTTCTTTAATATTAGGTTTTTTGAAGCAAAGTGCTCTTATCCAATTCCTGTAATTAGACTAAATAATAATTACAATTGCTTTACATAAATGCAAAAGTACATGGAACCGTACATTGAGTTGGAAATCCCTAAATTACTTCAATCGTTTTCTTTATCTATGAGGTTATGCTGTTGTACCATTAAACTAGTAGGTTCAGGTACTTCACTTGATGTCTATAGTTTGAGGCACAATTCACTTAGCTTCAGAAGACTACTTAGGAAAAAGGGATGTACTTCAATTGTAATCAAGGAAATGTATTCATGTGTAGTCACATAACTTTTCATGAGCAAACAAGTGTTTTTATAATACAACTTGAGCAAACAAGTGTTTGCTTCAAAACTATGCCTTTCATGTCTTTTTCTTTGGCCCCTTCCAATTCCAACTTGATAAGCAGCTTGGTGACTTGAGAGGGTTTTTTGGACTTATTATGGTTACTATGCAACTGCTAAGGACAAAACTCAAAGTACTGGATGCTTCCTATGGAAATGGCACAGGTGGTAATTATGTTTTTTTACTACAATATAATTCTGTCTCTATCTCTAACAACAGCCAGCTGAACACATATAATTTTAGTTTTAGTTAATGTACTTGCATTAAATATTTTTATTTATTGATTATGTAAGAGGTCAATCAGACAATGATATGAATATGACGGCATAGTGCAGTCCTAATCTTTTGTCATTTGCATTTTGACTGTTTGCATTTCTTGGTAATAGTTAAGTTTATCAATCCATAAAATGACAGAAAACTTCAGCTGCTTGTTTTATCTATGTACATTGGCCATGATTGACTTGACCATAACGGGGTCGTGTATTCAGCTAATACAGCTCTAGTATATCATCATGGGAAGCTTTTGGTGCTTGGTGAGGCAGATAAACCATGTAAGTTTGCTCTTTCTTTCTCCTGTTTATTCTAGAACTATGTTTCTTTATTGTGGATAATATATTGTTCAATGAAACCCCTATTTGCACCTTTTCTCCTTTCCTATCTCCATTAACTTCACTTGGTGGATATTTAGCTTACAAAATTGTCCACTTTTACAAAGCAATTATGATACTCGTATAATATCTTTATCTTTTATTTGACAAGTAAGGTGCACATGCTTTTTTTTCTTTTTTTTCTTTTTTTTGGTTTAGAAATCAAGGTGCACATGCTTTGCACGAGGATGTTTTGTGGCTTCTTTATGTCCAAGAAACAAGGCGCTATTAATACAGTTGTAGTAATTTGTGTGTATGCGATTGCGCGCGCATGTGTAGAATACAGAGGGATCTAATGCAGCACAGGTTTTCTATTCGTTGAATAGATGTTGTCAGAGTTTTGGAAGATGGAGATCTGCAGACCATTGGCATGATGGATTACGACAAAAGACTGTCACATTCTTTTACTGCGCATCCTAAGGTGGACCCCCTCACCGGTATGATTAATTAATGTCAATATGAATACGGCAGTAAAATTAATACCTCACAAGATACAACTTAGTTCTTTCTTCGATAATGCCTCCTTTGTGATTTGATAAGGGGGTTGATCTATCTCCTTTTCACTTGTCCTTGTCTGTTGTCACTACTACCTTGTTATTTTCTATCTAGCTGCAAAACATACTTCTGCCGTAACTATAAAGTAGATAAAGTCGTCACCAGAATATAATACATGCATAAAACAGAATAGCTGGAACTATGAAATAGCATATGCTGATGAGTAATTAATACCAGATGGTACTGGTGGAATGATGTCAATTTACATACTCTAATATGCCTGCACCTATTCCTCACCCAATAGCAAGTAAACTTTGAGGTTACAATAAGGCAAGTGTTAGTCCTACAAGTAAGGCTTCAATGTCTTAACTAGGGAAAGATGAATTAGTTTAATGTGGCTATATTTGCAAACTTACAACAAAGAGGCCTTTTTCCATTAGCACTAGGATTTTTTTCATTATATCAACTTAGTTTTGCATGTTTTGATAATGTTCTTTCATATAGGATAAGCTTTTATAACTTGCAATAATTTTATTTTGTAACCTGGACAATCCTGAATCCTCATTCTGATTGCTTTAAGTTTGTTATGACTAACATAATAAGCTAAAAAGAACTAGGAGGTAACCTGGATATTTTCACAACTACATCTGTTCTACCAATGATATTATTGCTAAACTACTCAAACTATAGCAATTAGCAAGATATTATGAACCAGGGAACTAGCATACACAACTCTCGGCAGCAGTCTTGTTTGAGTTGACACTAATGTTTCTGTTCTATTTCTTACATTGTGAGAACAAAGTTAAAAATTTCTTTCTTGTTGGTAAAAGCAAGTTTTCTTAGACAAACTTTTTGTACAGGGGAAATGTTTACCTTTGGATATTCTCAGACACCACCATATATCACATACCGAGTCATATCAAAGGAAGGTGTGATGCAGGAACCAGTGCCTATAACAATACCAGAATCAATCATGATGCATGATTTTTCCATCACTGAAAATTATGCGATTTTTATGGATCTACCGTTGTACTTCAAGCCAAAGGTGAGGCTCTTAGACAATGCATGACACATGGTGTAGTAATTGCTTCCCGAGTCTGATTTCAGAAAGAGTGCATATTTGGGTCCCAGTACCTCGTTTTATTTTATTTGAAAACAATCCTGTAAGTTGGATTTAGTTCAAGTTTTTGTAACATGTATGTATTGACATGTGGACTAGTAATATATTAATGAATATTTTAGAGTCTTAGACTGATATTTGCTTACTAATTACTGAAGCAGTCATGGTTATCAATTTTTCTTCCAGGAGATGGTAAAGGAAAATAAATTTGTTTACACTTATGATCATACTAAGGAAGCTCGTTTTGGGATTCTTCCACGATATGCTGAAAATGAGATGCTAATAAAGTGGTTTGAGCTTCCAAATTGCTTCATATTCCACAACGGTGAGCTATTTCATTCTTTTGTGTTTTAGAAGAAGGATTTTCTGCAAGTTATTACAAGAGTCTGAGCTTGTAGGTAGCCAAACATACTTTTTACTTCATAAGATGATGCACGATCCTCAAATGTTGATTTAATTGATGTTCCTGTTATTTAATAACGTGAAGGGTTTTTTTGTATAGATCAAACTAAATCTTTTCATAATAGTTTGTAAATTTCGTTGTTTTCTAAAAAGCCAAAGATTGCTCGAAGCTCTTTCTTTTTTGTTCGGGCAAGATATAGTTTCTGGAATTCCTCTTTAAACAATGGGATGAATAAGTGCTACAATTGCTTGCTTGGTGCACAACCATTTTTCCTGCATTATATTTTATTGAACGTGATATAAGATAGGGCCTCTATTTTCTACATGTTATTCCATCTCTTTTGACTTTAACCTAGGATCTATTTGTCCTATACACAATCTGAAACAAAACTAGGTTCAACTGGCGCTTGAATCTCAATCACAATAATCTTGAGAAGAAAAATAACAAGCAGTTCAATGTCTTAACAAATATTGTTATTACTCATAATCACCATAAGTTATTTCTATAGATTTCCTGTATTGAACAACTAATGTACTCCAACTGTTTGTCAGCAAATGCTTGGGAGGAAGGAGATGAAGTAGTTCTTATCAGCTGTCGGCTTGAAAATGCTGATCTTGACGTTTTCAATGGCTCTGTAAAAGAAAAGTTTGAGAATTTTAAAAGTGAACTGTAAGAGACCTACATGCTAATCCATTTATAATAACCTCTCCTATTTCTAAGGTGATACTCTGTTTGTGTTAGGTATGAGATGAGATTCAACCTTAAAAGTGGTCGGGCTTCACAGAAAATATTATCTGCGTCAGCTGTAGATTTTCCCACAGTGAATGAACGCTACACTGGCAGGTAAGCTCTATCAAGTTCATCAATCATGTGGCTCAACTTGAGTCTGGATAAATTCAAGAAAACTAGTTTCAGAAAAACTCATAGATAATCAGCAAACTCAGGGTCATTTGTGTTTTGTGCATTCAGGAAACAAAGATACGTATATGGCTCAATATTGGACCATTATCCTAAGGTAACTGGAATTATCAAATTTGATTTACAAGCAGAACCAGACACAAAAAAGGAAAAGCTTGAAGTGGGAGGAAATGTTAGTGGCATCTTTGATCTCGGACCTGGGAGATTCGGATCAGAGGCGATCTTTGTTCCCCGAAATCCTGATAATACATGTGAAGAAGATGATGGCTACTTGATTTTCTTTATCCATGATGAGAGCACTGGGTATGTTCTCCATCTACTGTGCTTTGTTATCAATTTCTTGTCATTCTCTGTGTGAATTAGGCCACTCGATTTTCCAGATGAAGCATGCATTGCAACTCATCATATGTATCTAGATATCACTTTTGTATTAATGTTACTGACAAATTTTGCTAGAACAGCATATATATGTTTCTGTCTACTCTAGCAATATTTGAAATGGAAACTATTTAAGACGGAATACTTGAGTATCTCTGTGTGTGAGCGAGAGAGACAATTGGAGTATGTTAGTTATAATTGAGTGAATAGTGTATTGTTTGAGATATACAGGAAGTCTGAAGTGAATATAATCGATGCAAAAACGATGTCGCCTGATCCTGTTGCTGTAGTGGAACTCCCCAGAAGAGTCCCATATGGTTTCCATGCCTTCTTTGTAACTGAGGTTGGTGCATCTACGTCTTTAGCTGCAGTTTTGTGTTATTTGAAGCCAATGCATAACCAACATCGTTTGCTACATACAAAATGTTTTTTTTATTTTTAATCCAAGTTAAATGTATAATAAGGGGTATAAAAGGCAAACTCAATTTTGTAAAATAAGACTCTTTAATAGTAGTAGATAGTAGATAAATTATTAATATTATCATTTAACTTGATTATCCTTTGACACAGGAGCAACTTCAGAAACAGGCTTAGCTCTGACAAGGTTACGATGGTCACTTATAGTAAAGTGTATTACCAATATCTGATTATAGTTTATGTATTGTAATGTGTCTTCTAATTTTACTTGCTAAGTAATTACTGTGACGATGATCGGATCTATGTGGAGACTAATTTGAGGATCTTATAGAATAATACATTGCCTTTTCCCTCTATACATGTCAAATGGTGAAGGCAGAACGTACGATATTATGCCCTGTTTCATGGGAGAATGCGCCAAACTTGTTGGTATATTCATGTAATAAGATATACTAGGAGAACCAAGAAACAAAGTATGTTAATTAGCTTTCTACTCTTGGCCATTTACAGCCAGTGATGGCTGCAGAAAAAAATGTTGGTAGAGGCTGAAATCCTCAAACTTCTGATTTTTCGGTCTTCGAAGCATTCCACAAATTTTAAAATAGAAAAAAAGAAGAAGAAAAAAAATAGCGGAGCTTAAGCCCATTCCCATCTCTTACTAGGTCCGCTCATGTTTACAATTATATTATATGGGTAAAACTAAAACTATTCAATGGAGCTTCAAGGATCGAAAAATAAGAACCATAATCAGCGTAAACTGAAATTTCCTTTACCATTAATATTCCAAATCAATGTTAAGTTCATATAATTGATACCATCCAAATTCAATCCAAGCTAATAACTTTTTTTTTAGTTTTTTGGTATTCGTCGTCTTGAAATTCAAAAATAATACTAATAGTAATAGTAATACCTGATTGGCAAAAATATAAAGCTAAAAATGTTAAACCTAAAAATTAAACAACTTTAAAGAGACAGGGGGTCCCACTGATCTGTCATCTTACCAAGAAATTAGGGTGTAAATAGGATAATGGTGCAACATCCCATATTCACTCCATAGACTTTAACATTGATATTGCTATTTAGGCTCACTTTGGAAGCCTTATAATGGTAAGATAAGATAATTTATCTTGGCTTAATAGTGTGAAGATAAAATAAATTTTATCTCGGGTTGTCGGAACAAGTTAATTTAATTGCGGCTCATCCCAAACAGTAGCCAAAATGCATTGTTTTTCATTGTTTATCCATTCTTTATTATCGCAACATTTTGGTACGATTGAACATTGTTTCTCGAGGATTTTCAAGTTTTTCCCTCTCCCTTCTTCACCCACTTCACCCCCTCGTTTCTAAGCCACTGCCGCCATCACCAAAATCTATCTTCCTCGAGATGCGAAAGGGACGACATAGAGTTGGTGGCAGCGGTGGTAAAAGATGAGAGAGAGACGACGAGTTGAGAGATGTGCTTGTTCAATTTTGCCACGTCAATAATATTAACACACCTAATTTCCACCTCAACTTTGATTTCATCGAAATCTTCGTCATGAAATAAATCAAAAAAATTAAAACTTGGAATATTGTCTTTCAAATTTTAAAGTTCATATGATAAATCAAAATTATCCCAAAAATTCTTGATTTTAGCAACAATTAATCCTTTATTTTTTTTAATTTTTTTATTATTAATTAGATTCTTTTTTGATATTATAATGTAGATTCGCACCTTGAGGGAAGTCCCGCGATTGAGTTATAATGCATAACATAATTATATGTACCATATGTTATAGATTGATGAGATAATATGGAATCTATGCATGGACATATATGTGTTCACTGGCGAAGCCACGGTGGGGCATGGGGGGCCCATGGGCCCCTCAGTAATTTGAAAAAATTTGAGGGGTATTTTAGTAATTTCATATTTATAAATAAAAAATTATATAATATTAAAAATCAGTTTATTTTTTGTCAGTTTTTCCAATCTTTTCATCAATTCACGCAGCCTCTCCCTCTTCCATCTGCAACTTGAAGTTTCAAATCCCCAAATCAAATCTTGCTATATTAAAAGGTA
>JAYDZE010505442.1:0-15596 GCA_034509125.1 Monilaria moniliformis
ATGCATCATGTAAATAAAATACGTAAAATTATTCGGTGTATGTTTCCAAGATCATCATAGGTATCAAAAGAATATCACCATTCAAAATATCATATATCATCACAAATCTCGTCGTCATTACACATCAAATCAATGCACATTTTCCTTAATTATCGGATACATGTATAACTGCTTCATTGTAATATCACATCCCATAAAAATAGGGATCTTATAATTGGCCAAATTTTAAGTTCACAAAAATACCCTTTTCATTAAAAGTTAAATACATATAAGTGCCGCGTGTCATTATATCATCCTTTAGATCTTCGAAATCAACGGTTTCCATTTATAGTCTATGTTCTACAATAAGAAATGGTTCTGATTTGATTATATATATATATATATATAAAGGTATGTTACATATCTTATGTAATCATCATTTATGTGCCCCACTCGCATTCTGTCCATGTTTGCATTGTTTTATTTTATATATTTATTTTGATTCTAATACTTTAAAAATTATTATTGAAATCATTAATTTTATAAATGACATAAGAATCAAAGCATATTTTGTTCTTTAGTTCATTTATTTGAAGTTATGGGGAAAATGAACGAATCAAGTTTTAATTTTTATATAATTTATAAAATTTATCACATTAATAATAATTTTTGAGATATTATAATCAAAAGAAATAAAAAATAAAAAATGCTAAAGTAACTAAATAAAAGCGGGCTCACGAATGATGTTCATATAAGTAATGTAGCATAACATATATATATGGAGTAAGTTATCGTGAAAACTACATTTTTGGTAAGAACTTAAAAACACTGCATTGTGAAAGTGCAGTTGCAGTGCAATCAACTGCAGTAAAAAAGGGAATTTTCGCTTGTGATGTGATTCAAACCCAGGTGATGCAGAAATCCAGCAAGGATATGCATTCAACGAAAAAAAAATTAAAAAAGAAACTATGAACCATTTCACCTCTTAAATCATGAAGATGTACGGTAAATTCATTATTTTGTTGAATAACTCGTGATCCTAGGTTTGAATCCTAACGGGGGTAACTTTTTTTTTTTTAATTCATCAATTTTCACACCGAATTTATGATGTTTCACAGCGATTATAGTGTTTCATTGGAACTTATTTTTATATGATAAATTTGGTGCGTATAATAACTTAGCCATATATATATAATGATCAATGTGATACGACTCTTGCCAATCGAATTAAACTGACTCGAGACCGTAGCCCAGAACCGCACGTGGAAACAAATTGAGATCACAATCGAGCTCATCTATTTCCATCTATTAATGATTCTATGTTTTTAAATCTACTCTTTAAATGAGGTTGCTAACCAGTAGAACTCTCATCAATTCTAAACTGTCTGAGGGGGAAAGGAAAAAGGAAAAAACAACTATTCATGTGTTTCTCTCTCTCTTTTGAGGTTATTTGTGTATTAATACACTCTTAATAAAAACACTGTCTGAGGAGCAAAAAATAAGATAGAAAGTGGATGAAATAGAAATTTACCAGCATTCATCTGTATTTCATTATCCCAGGGCCCTTGGCCGCCCACCTACCATTTATTACTTCTTCACATATGGAGGATCGAAGTCGAAGATATATGGTTGCAATGTCATTATCTAAATAATATTGCCTATTTATTGAGATTCAATAATGGAGGAAATTGATGTTATTTCGAGAATAAAACAATTTTGTTACTACATCAGAATTTCTTAAATTAGTACTCGACAATAAATAAACTCTCTAAAATTAGTAACAATAAAAATATCGGTTTCTATTCGGATTCAAAAAATTATCAAATTTAATACGGAGTAAAATAATAAAATAATACTTTTGGAGATTTACATAAATATGATTTGTTGGAAAATTTCCCTTAGAAATCTAAGTGATTTTATTGATACAAAAATTTCTGATGATGAACTATAAATCGTAATATGTCATAGTTTAATTGTTAGAAAGCTAAATAAATTTCGGCTCATACGAAGAAAAAAAAAGTGTTAGGGAGCTAAGTTTTTTTTTTTACATGAATTCAATTTAAAAGGGAACTGATCATCTAAGTATCAGTTTCACAATTATTTCGGATGCCCAGCTATGAAGAAAACAGTTAGGAGTCTTCAACTAGCTAGGATCGAGATTCTGGAAATACTCTAAGTGTTGAAGCTTCGAAGAAAGACTTGAAGAAACGACGAGAAGAGAAGACAACAAACAAAGAAAACTTTGATAGGATACTAGCTGAAAGATGTAGCCAGCAATGATATAGTTCTATGTGCTAAACAGCCAGCACGAACACAGCGGACTTCTAGATAGCAAAGACCAATGGAGCTAGCATCAACTTAGATATCTTTGTCGAGCTACAAAGTAGATATACTGTACCCTGACACCTCTGCAAAACAAATCATATGTTGCACATATTCCGTACAAGGTTGATGACAATGAAAGCGACATGTCAACAACTACCTACAAATTCAAATAAGAAGAATATCATTGTTAAGGGTCAATGTATGATTGGTGCTCCTCCAACGATATTATTCCATATCGAGGCCTATAAATGAAGATCTCCAACCTTTGAAAGTTACCGATACGCTACGAACAAAAACGAAAAAGCACTTGAGACCTCTTACCCGCAAAGAATTCTAGCAGAGAAGAAAATAAATAGAATCAACGTCAAATGTTAATAAAGATCGTACTTGTGATTGCACATATATTCCATTAAATCTAAGTCAACCATTGTAAACATTTCAAACTTTAATCGAGCAAACAGAACCTTATACTATTCTTCATTGTAACGGTTTGCTCACCTGGTTGAAAACTTCATTCAACTTTACCCCTTAACCCAAAATAGGAATTGAGTGTTAGAATATAGAAGCAATTAAGCAACTAAATGTCCGTCATCAAAAAGCAGAAATAAAATCGGTCACGACCAGTTAATCCATAGGCAAAAAAAGGCTAAGTTCTTGTCGGTTGAAAGCAAAAACCCATCAAATAGGAAGTATGTCTTTTTCACCCGGAAGCAAGAGATCCCAAGTTAGTAGGTTATCAGGTGTTACCAAATAGTGGTCGTATGAGGATTTACTCCGAACCACGTTAAACTCTTTGTGTCGTTGACATTTTGCTCTTCAATTGAGTGTTATTGAATTGTTACCATAAATAGCACACTACACACAACAAAAGTGTCACTTCATAGAGCTAGGCTAGCTATCTCACACACTCACCTGACATTAATATTGACTTAGCCATAATTGATTAAGTAAATGCTTTCATAATAAGCAAGTAGATAAACCACCACGTACACCGGTACTTACTTGCTCGGGACAAACATGGATCCCATCAAATATAACTATAAATTATACCTAAATATTGCAAATATGAATATTACGGCAGCATGTTTTTTGCCCCCTGACCCCTCTCAGTTATTAAACTAGTCAGTTTATTATTCACACAATAGTCGAATTGCAGTTGAGTTGTTGGTGGAGTGATGGGAGTCGCAAGCAATCTACAAAGATTTACAATTCGAAAATTTTGTTTGAAGTGGTAAATTAATCAAAGTTTAGAAGAATGTTAGGGCTCGTTTAATTTTATCTGACTACCTGCTAAATATATTTTTAATAAATAATTAATTTAATTTGCATAAATTCATTTCAAATATTAATTCTATAAAATATTGGCAGTTACACTCCGCATAGGTTCGATCAAGTGTCAAGTTCGCAAAGAGTTGTTTCCACTTTCACATTCTTGCTCAAGTCATTCTCCTAGTGAGAACACCTCGGGCGGCCTCTTTCTCGTACTCTAATAGCTTTATGCCCTGGTCAATTATGGATATTTTTTGTTACCTTTTAGATCAAAAGTCATGGCGGGTGATCTTAATTTATTTTCATATTAAGGATTGTATAGTAATTTCATTTATGTATTGTACATTAATATATTTGATTAGTTACAATGAACTGGTAGATGCATGAATATATAATTTCACTTTATTGAAACATTATGTACAATTTGTCCGTACACATTAACTTTATCTAGAATTATATTTGCTATAAAATTAAAAAAAAAAATTAGATAAAGTTATCAATTTATTGGTATATTAATATATCCTCAAAGTAGTAAAATTTCATGATCGAAAGATTATTAATTTATATAGGTTTTAATGTATTTATCGATAGTTATTTAGTTATCGCCAAGCTTTGAAAAGGAAAACAAAGTTTTTTTTCTTTTTCTTTTTTATTTTTGACTTGACGAAAACAAAGCTTTAAACAGGCCAAAACATGATGGTCGTACTGGAAAAAAATCCAAAGCGAATTAATTGTCAATGAAACAAGCCTTCATTAATTACTCATTTTTCTGCTATTGTTTATGGATTTAACAAAACCACCAATCAAATCGTTACTCTATAACCGGTCAAAATTGTTCAATTATTTGTCCAATTAGTCCATTGAAATTACCTACATTTTGAAACGTACAAAGATTTGTCTAATGATAGAATGTTCTAGTGATGGATTCTCAAAAAAAAGTTCGTAGTAATGATATTAAAAAAAAAAAAGTGAAGTATTTTGAGATTTATAAATTGCGGCATCTTGTGACGCTAGCTACCATGCATTTGAAAAAATAAAAGTATGTTGATGGCGAACCACAGTTTAGTTGATAAAATGTTTCTCCTCTAATTAATAGGTCGAAGTTTCGAGGCATCTTAGGTGCGTGTTTGTGGATGATGTAGTGACATGTAAGGGTGTAATAAATTTAGGATTATTCTTAAATTATTGTCTGAATTTTAACCTAGCTCACGATAATTTTTAAATCTAAAATTAAAAATATTACAAATATAGTCATCATAGAGTCAAAGTTTGAACTATAATTTTAAAATAGCTCATAAATTTATTATATTTATAAATGTATCAAAATTGACTTACATTTTCTATATATAGAAAAATTATCCAAATGTGTGTGGATATTGTAACTAAATTATAATATACCTAAAGGTCTAATAAATTTTATTATAATTATTTTAATGTTACTACAATCATGTCACTACTCAATGCATTGTAGCTTTAGTTTGAGAAATCAAATTTCATTAGTACTTCGATGTGTAGAAAATGTTCATCGCAAACATTCAATTTGGGTGGGGTAGGGTGAGCGTTCAGTTTTCGATTTGCTTTTTTGCTCGAACCGAACTAAAAAATCGAATTTTTTTTAAAATTAAAATTGAACTGAACCGAATTACCCAAAAAACCGAAATCCGAACTATGAAAACCGATCCGAATCGAAAAAACTGAAACATAATAAAATTATCCGAAAAACCGAAAAAATCGAAAAACCGAAAATCCAAAAATCCAAAAAATGTATATGTATATATATACATATATTTATGTAAAAATATAAATATATGCATATATTAAATATATATATACATATATTAAGTTATTATACATTATTAATATATATATATAATATTAAATATAGATTCAGTCTTTCGATTTAATTCGGTTTATAGTATATCCGAACCGAAACGAAAAATCAAAATTTGTGAAGAATCAAAATCAAACCGAACCGAAATCCGAAAAAAATCGAACCAAATTTTAAATTCCGATTTGGTTTGATTTGGATATTCGGATTTCAGGTATTTTGCTCACCCCTAGGTGGGGAGGGACAGTTTCTCTAACCATTTATATCAATTAATCCATTTTTAGGAAATTTAATTTAGCATGGTGGAAAATAAAATTACCCAAAGCCAATAATATGGAGGAGTGGGTCCCACATTGTGCAACTTGGCAATTAGGATTCAATTGATGATATATCTTTGTCAAGGCATGTGAGGTTGCTCCCCTGTTGCTCATACAAATTTTTTGATATATATTCTGAATCAGAAACATCAAAACAAATATGTATAAGATTGCGTCAACATTGAGCTATAAAGGACATTACTAACTCTTCTGGGCCCTCTCGTGCATATGCGGAATATGTTTCACAAATTTTAGACCAATGTACAATCATCAAAATAGTACTTTCTTTTGTTGTGAACTATCGAAATGATTTTCTAGAGCATTCTTGATTTTATCAACAGTACTATATATGTAGTTGGTGCATGCTAATCACAGACCTATGTATCCTACGTACTAAAGTTAAAAGAACTATCTAGTTCATTGTTATTTATATTCCTATGTTCATAAAAAATAGTTCTGTTTTTTCATTTTGGTTCGTCCATCAAAAATAGTCACATTCTATTTATGGAAAATTTCTCACAACACAATACCTCTAAACATTAATCTATTTACAACAACTTATAATAAAACTTCAGGTGCATAAAAATTGAGGATTATAAAATGCCATTGAAATTTTCCCGCAAAAGGGGGGGAGGGGTGGGGGGGCGGGTTATATGCCATTGAAATTTCAAACTGAGGCTTAGCAGATGTGGTGCAACTATTAGGTATTTATGTTGTTGGTTAAAGTCGTACCAAAAGTCATAAATGGGAAATTAGCAACAAAAATAAATAAAAAATAAAAAAGACAGGCAGAATGCATCTTTTTATATGATAAATTGTTTAATTACCTTCTATTAAAGGCAGTGGTTAAATCCAAGTATTGACCAGCTGAACCTGAGTTTAGTAGTAAGCTTCATAAGTACTTTAGACTTGACTCAATTACTTATAACTACAACTTCTTGAAATCCATATTCTAAGTAACTTGAGCTTAACTCGATTGTGGCTTTTGAATTACTTTTGTGATTTGATAAGCGTGATAGATGATTAGTTATGATGGTAATAAAGAAAGTGCGTAATGCTCAGCTTGGCTCACATAATAATATTGAGCTAAGTATATTAAACTCAAGCCCGAGTCGAATTTGAGTTTTTTTTCAGATCATACGATAGTATGATTACGACCAATATCATGTGGTTTTATATCATCGTCACTTAAATTAACATCATTCAAATGATCATTACTCTCATTTTGTACATTTAAATTTCTTGAAATTGTTGCAATCTTCCTATCTGATTGAGATAATAGTTGAGATCTTGTTTAGGTAATGTATAGGTATTTTGAGGATGATTGACGATAGGTGGACATTCACTATTTTTAAGTGAAACAGTAACATAAAAGGTAGGCACCTCAAATCCATCATATAATATAGCTCAAAATCATATGTGATCTTCATTCTTATGTTTTTATCTAAGGATTGCACTAATGCAAATATCTCATACATATACATACTCTTGTCCTTCAATAAAAATAATTCAAACTTACTTAATAAAAACGTATATGTTATACCACCGGCAGTATGGACTTAAACTCTCTTTGTCTATTATCATATGTGTTATTAATCCGTAATCCTCCAAAGACAATAATAATAGTAGTTGTTCTCATCTGCAAGAGACAATTCCACACAAATTAGTATTTCATACCATCATTACCAAATTTTATCTCGTTGTGATGAGGCCATATGCGCACATGTTTGGTATTCATGGTATGAATTAGCTAAATTTACATCATCCATACCAAACTTGCGCGCGTACAGCATCAGCACTGCGTGCTAGTTTGGCAATGATGGTATGAATTAGTTCAATTCATACCATGCATACAGAATCTAGGTGCGACCGTCCTCAGCACTGGTCGTGCCCATCATTTGGTATGCATGATACGAATTTGGTCAATTTATATCATGCATACGAAACTAACAAGCGCAGTGCCGAGACTGTAGGTGCGCTAATTTGGTATGCATTATATGAATTCGGATAATTCATACCATACCATGCATGGTTTGAATTTAGCGAATTTACCAAATTCAAATCATTCTAAATACAGAAATCACAAGTGTTAAAAATATGATTTAACAAGAGAAATGACCAAAAATCTAGTCGCTTTTGTGAAATAAATACAGAGAAGTCTGTATGTTGTGGATAACAGCAGCCCCTTATAGGATGCACCGTGGCTGCCACCTCTAGCCCCTCCAGAAAAAGCTTACAATAACCAGCAGCGTCAAAGATCATAAAGTTCCAAAAACTTATTTCTCGTCGACGCCGGCAAGAGAGAAGTAGATAGAATCGGAGAGGAAAAACCGGATAAAAAAATTGAATAGCAAAAAAGAACTCGTAATTTGAATTGGGATAGATGATCTGAAAATGGATAAGAGGTGAAAATGGATAATTTTAACAAAGAGCATTTGCGTCTCTTCAAGTGAAACTCGAATATTTTTTAGATTTTTTAAATTTTTGGTCAACTATTAGTTTTGACTATTTTGATAGACTGGTTCGACACATTATAACTAAACATAATAATGTATACAATTATTATGCCTAACATGGCTAAAACTGGACAGATGAAACCATGTGATAATTTTATCAATTTGAGACAGAGCAAACTATTTGAATCGATATCTAGTGTTTATCAACCTCGCTTAGGTCCCATTTGAATTGATGCATTATTTTCTGAGATAAATATATATGAGTTGTAAAGTACCAATTTAGTTTAGTATCAATCAATAGTGTTGTGGGTCAATGATATTTAATGGAATTCGAAGCTCAATTCTCAGATCCGCAACTAAGAAAACAGTTTTCTGGACAATTAATTCATATTTCATTTTATAGTGGGTTTCAAACCCTTGGCCTCCACATTGTATAAGAGTTAATTGCCAATAGATACATAAATTATAGTCGAATGACATGAGTCAAAATTTTGCTAGACAATAACTCAGATTCATAGAGTTTGATAGGTAATTCGAAGATATCGTTAGTAAGCTCTTAATGGTAGTTTTCTAATGATATTTACAATGCTGGATTTTGATCACTGAAAATGGTCGGAAAATGGCATAAAAGCTATTGTCATGAAACCCATCTTTTTTGTCGAAATTTAGATTCTCATACCACGTATCATTAAAGCATCTGAACTATTAGTATGCACATATGTGAAGTGGACAAGAAGAAAGAAAAAGAATAGAAAGATGCATATATATAAATATAATCAGAAGCTGAAGTTGTGCAAAAAGCTTTGTAAAATAGTGTACATTCTTTATTTCTTTTTCTTCTTAATTTTCAGGAGATCTTAGCATATCAAATCTTAAAATATGAGAGAAATTCATGTTGATCGTGAATAGTTCTCAAGAATTAAGACCAGGGTTTTACCTGTGTTCCCACCCAAGAAACCATAAAATCTCAAGAACATCTTTGCTTCTTTAATTAATTTTTTTATTTTATTTTTATCTCAAAACTCCATAGAACTTGGAAGATATATTTTTGGGCCAAGAAAAAAATCACACAAAACGGTGAGCCAAAATGCAACAAAGTGTTTCTTCTTACTTACCTCTAGCTAGCATTGGGCTTTCCTTAGCTCGCCTTAATCCATGTATAACTGGAACTGAATCCGTTAATGGATTCATTAGAACCCAACCAACAAATAAAATATACTAATCAAAATAATTAAAAATAATAATCAAACCCTACTAAAAGAGTTGGTAATTTAGTAAACAAAGAAAATAAGAAAATAAGGGTTGTTAAAGACTCAAAAATGAAATTGGTTTCTATAATTTTCTTGATGAACTATGCACTCTATATACCATATACAATCAAAACTTTTTCCTCAATCAATTTCGAGCTATACAAATTATAGCACATATATGTATATATAGTCTCCAAATCAATGAGGAAAAAAAATATTTTTTATAAAATCAAAATTGATTTACCAATGATCGTCGACATGATCATGTTGAGGCAATGCAGCCGTCTGAATAGGGTTCTGAGAGAAGGGCAACGGAAATGGCGGATCCGCGGAAACGAAGGGCGGTTGCGACATGAGATTCGCGGCGGAATAGACACTATTGTAGGGGAGATTGGATGAGTTTTGGTCGTGCTGCATGCGTTGTTCCACGCGCTGTTGCTTTGGTACGTTGAGTTTCTCCCCTTCTATATCTCTATACTTGGCCAGATATATCTTGAGTGGATTGACGTAGTCTTCAAAACCTAGGGTTGTGATCGCCCAAAGGATGTCGTCGCCGTTGATCGTCTTCCGCTTCTCCCGTTGGCATTTGTCGGATGCCTCTCCGGTGACGAAGCTGATGAATTCCGACACACACTCTTGGACGGTCTCCTTAGCGTCCTTTGAGATTTTCCCGTTGCCAGGGATCACCTTCTTCATGATCCGCCCCACATTCGCTATGGGGAGGAAACGATCCTGTTCTTTGTTATTATTGTTGTTGTTGTTGTTGGTCGTATTTTTTGGAGGATAGGGATTTTGATTGTTGATTGTTTTAGGGTATGATGTGGTAGTGTCTGGACTGATTCTATAGGGGGTTCTACTACTTGACCCAATCTGAGGCTTCTCATCATCTTCAAAATCATCTCTATCTCTCTTCATGATCTTTGAGAGAATGGTGATGAGATTTTCTCTCTTTTTTAAAAATAATAAATAAAAAAATAGGTTTATTTTAGTTTGATTACATGGAATTTGTTAAGAGGGCGAAGAGTGCATAAGAATAGGCGTATCAATAGGAAAGGATGTTGTGCCATTTCTAATAATAGTTTAGTGCCCGCAACTCTCTCCTACTCCTACACATGAGACCTTTAATTTTGATTATTATTATTATTATTATTTTGCGAAAAATGATTTAAAATTTTCATTTAGGAGGGATGATGGTTTGATTGATTTGTTGAAACTATGTTTATCACTCCGAAGCATCACAAAGTTCACTTCAACATTATGTTAGATTTTTCTATTGGAAATGGGAATTCATTTTATTTTGGTAATGACTTAACAAAATGTTCCATATGTTTAGAGTCACGCTCCGGCGCGTGTGCATACAGTGAGTGTGGGTCAAAATAAAAAGATTTTTGTTAAATCAAAATAATGCATATCCATAAAATCAATTAAGAAGAACGATAACTTTAATTCATAAGAGCAATAGCTTTTATTTATAAGGACGATAATTTTCATTCATATGAACAATAACTTTTTTTACAAGAATGATAACTTTTATTCATAAAAATAATAATTTATTCACAAGAACGATAACTTTTATTCATTCGAACATTAACATTTATTAAAAAAAAAAAATCTTGCTTAAACGGTCGGTTAGGTTAACGGTTATTAACTGAACCGACCGACTCCACAGGATGCCAAATTGAAGGACCGAAACCGACACCAAAGTGGTATCGGTTAGCCTACTAACCGATCGGTTAGTCGGTTAACCGACAGAACCGACTAAGTCAATTTCCTCTCAAAAATATTTTTCCAATTTGTGCCAATGAGAGTCTGATCCCTTAACCTATTAGTATATGAGGAGTAACGCTTTAACCAACTGGGCTACAAGTGCATTTTAAACATAAAACTAATATTAATATATCTATAATCATTTATATTGGTTTTTTCGATTATTCGGTTATAACCGATAACCTATTTTTTTCCTAAGCACTAACCGGAACCAAACCGAAACCGAAATTTTTGGTTATCGGTTAAACGATAACCGACTAACCGAATAATCACCCCTAATTAGAACAATAACTTCTATTTGCAAGAATAATAACTTTTATTAAATATAACAGTAACTTTTATTCATAAGAATAATAACTTTTACTAACAAGAAGAGTAACATTTATTCATTACAACAATAACTTGTATTCGTAGTAACAGTAACTTTTATTTACAAGAACAATATTTTTTGTTCATTAGAACGATAACTTTTATTTATTAAAACAATAACTTTTATTCACAAGAACACTAACTTTTATTCAATAGAATAATAACTTTTATTCAAAATAATAATAACTTCAATTTTGAAAATATTAACTTTTATTCACAAGAACCATAACTTTTTTATATTAGCACAATAACTTTTATTCACAAAAATTGTAACTTTTATTCTCGAAACGATAACTTTTATTTACAAGAACAGTAACTTTCATTTATAAGAAGATTAATTTTTATTCATTAGAATAATAAGTTATACTCAAAAGAACAATAATTGTTAATCACAAGAACAATAAACTTTATTCACAAAAGCAGCTACTTTTATTCACGAAAATAGTAACTTTTATTCACGAGAACAATAACTTTTGGACATTAGAATAATAGCTTTTATTCGCAAGAATAGTAACTTTTATTTGCAAGAAAGTAACTTTCATTTACAAGAAAAATAACTTCATTTACAAGAAAAATAACTTTTATTAATTAAAACAACGACATTTGTACATTAAAATAGTAACTTATATTTTTAAAAACAATAACTTATATTAATCAGAAGAATAATATTTAGTTCATATACGAATTAAATTTATTTAAATTTAAAAATTCACGTGCTAATTAAATTTATATGTGTGTGTGTGTGTGTGAGATTTAAAAAAAGCAAAGAAAAAAAGAAATAACACTACAAAAAAGAAAAAAGAAAAAAGAAACAAAAAACAAAAAACAAAAAAAATGATTTTGGATATTTATATATCCTAATTAAATTCATATACGAGAAATTCATTATAATTTTAAATTCAATTAAATTCATATGTGAATAATATTTATAAATTCACATGCTAATTAAATTCATATATATATATATGTGTGTGTGTGTGTGTGTGTATATAAATTATTTTAAAAAGAGAAGGCAAAAAAAGAAGGAAAAAAAGGAAAAAATAAGAATAGTAATTTTTATTCACGACAACAATAACTAAATTCACAAGAACATTAACTTTTATTCGTTAGAACAATAAATGTTATTCATATAAAGATTAACTTTTATACATTAGAACAATATTTTTTGTACATTAAAACAATAACTTTTATTCACAAGAATAATGACTTCTATTCATTAGAACAATAACTTTTGTATATTAGAACAATAACTTTTATTTACAAGAACAATAGTTTTATCCATTAGAACAATATTTTTTTCTTATTAAAATAATAATTTTTAGTTACAAGAAAAATATCTTTTGTACATTATAACAATATTTTTTGTACATTATAACAATAAATTTTATCCATAAGAACATTAACTTTTATTTCTTAGAATAATAACTTTTATTCCTTAGAACAATAGTTTTTTTTCAAAAGAATAACAACTTTTATTTATTAAAATAATAATTTTTATTCACAAGAATATTAACTTTTAATTAAACTCAATAAATTCAATTAAAATAAATTAAATTTATATGCAAATAAAATTTAATTAAAATTTAAAATTCACATATTATTTAATATTATATATATATATATATATATCATTTAAAAATCAAAGAAAAAGAAAGACGCAAAAAGTAAAACGATATTTAAACGAAAAAACTGATTTTGTATATTTGTATAGCCAAATTAAATTTATTATACACTCAATTCAACCAAATTTATATATGAATAAACATAATTAAATTTTGAAATTCACATGTTAATTAAATTCATATATATATCATTATAAAAAGAGAAGACAAAGAAAAAAATGCAAAGAAAAAATTTTGGAAAAAAAAATAACAAACAAAAATAGGAAAAAACGAAAAAGGATTAGTGGGTTACCAAACCACTACCTTACTTATTTACCACAAAGATTTCCACTAAGCTAAGCCTCTATATTTATTAAAAGTATTATATATATATATATATATATATATTGTGAAAGAAAAAAAATGAAGACAAAAATTTAGTTCGTATGCACACCACATCTATGTTTAATACATCAACAACATTTAGTTATATTTATCAATTGAGGTAGCGAATAATTCAGTATATACAGTATTATTGGTATATATCGTACTTTTCGATATATACCGAATTTTCGATATACCGCGTCATACAAAAATTTATACCGTTTGCCCTACCATAACCTTACCGTAACCTTTCTATATACCAGTATTTTCATTATTATTTTTATATGATAAATTCAATATATCGATATTTCAGTATTTTTTCCCACCTCCACGTATATATGCTCCTTACAACATATATTCTCGATATAGCACATGATGGTGTAGTTGAGGAAATGATATTCAAATTATGAATCGCATATAGTTCAATACAGAAACAGAACGAAGTGAAGTGTTCATAAAAATTTTAAGAAATTGATAAACGAGCATTTCAAGAGATTTATGTTCACGAAGGAAAAAATTTGACAAGCGAATGTTTAATTTATGTTCGATAAATTTCAATAAAACACTACAAATTTGTTGTAAAAAATGATGAATCTAGAAAAATCAAATTTTCCTCACTTGGAATTCGAACACAGAGCCATAAATTCATTAAGCAAAGTTGTGAATGGATCATAAATATTCCCAATCTATGAGTTAAAAATAGTTCTTATTTTATAAATATATATCTAGATTCATGAAAAGACAAGAAATCATTACATTAATTTTTAAAATTATTTAGACATGCTCGGTGGAAAGATAAAATCACGGCGAAAGAAGGAGCCTGAAACAACACACAATTACAAAAATCGAAAATCACAAGATTTAGAAGAATAATTGATTTGAATGATAACAGTAGTGTGATTTGCAGTCTAATGAAGCAATGGGCCTTACAATAGGGGGGAGGGGTGTGTGTTGATTGCCCTTCAAGGCCACTAATAATACAGGTAGAACTTGGACAAAACTTCTAAAAAATCACCCAACTAAACGACTAAAAATATGCTATTTAAGCCAAGGCAGAAAAATACAGAAGTAGCAGTGCCAAAGAGCATTCATAACCAAAAAATTCCTAACCTCCGTGGCATTGGCATCAAAACCAAGCGCGGGCGTATGCTTTTCAAGAAAGGGAGTATGTTACCTTCTCTTCCTCTGTAGGTCGCCACATAGATTTCTTAGCGCAAAGCAATCCTTCCTTGTCCTTAGAGTAGGTCATGCGAATATCCCACTGCATAGATTTGAATATGGCCTCAAGCTCATTGATGACATCCACATTGTCCCGGATGATGATCTTTCCTTCAGGTCTCAAAATCCGATCTACTTCCGCCACTAAGGCCATGAAATTACACCTGTTAAGACCAATACACAAGATTTAGAACATCAAGCATAAAACAGTAGTTCACAAGACAGAACAACGGTATATCATACGCACTTCTTTTTAATCTTGGAGAAGAGGTGGTCGGCATGAAGAAGATCATAAGATCTTGGGTAGGTACTGAACGATTCACACCAGTCGTGATAAATTCCAAATAGCCCGCGTTCGTAAATGACAGGAAGTGTATCCGGAGCATCTATATTGACAACATTCATTACCCAAATATTCATCTCTCTCATAGCAGCTGCCAATCTGCAACAGGGTTACAGCAAACAGTGAGGTGATAGCTCTAATACATTTCACCTTGATATGTAAAGAGTAGTTTCAAAAGAAAAAGAGAATATAGTAACTAAGCAATCAAAAATATGATTGTGTCAGGCAAGCAAGAAAAAAATTGTACCCTTCAAACTAGAATAAATTGGATTGAAGGATTTGTTTGCAGATTGAGAAGTAAATTAGGGAAGGAAGACTGCAAATCTCCTAAAGAGAATAATAATGAAGTCAATTTTTTTTTCCTTGCTTACCCTCCATAGACTGCACGCATATCCATGACATTCCTCACATTTGACCAGTCTATTCCAAGTCCTTGGAGATATGAGTTCTTTACAACACGTTTCCAGTGTTTGTAATCGGACACAAAATC